>BMAT01000154.1:161510-172936 GCA_019649035.1 Elysia marginata
CATGTGTAAAAGCTGCATATGTTCTACTAGACCACTTTATCTTTTTAGAATGAAAATATAGGGTGAGCCATATCTAAAATTCATAGTTATGTGCATTGATTGGTGAAAGGAGCAAAGGTATAAACATAAATAAATTTATTATTTGACAAACATTTTGTAAAACAAAACAAAAAAAGTCTAGTGTTATTGCTGTTTCCTCGAGACCAACTATTATGTATTTAACTCCGGTGAACTGGAGACAAAATGGCAGATGCAAGTGAATTTGCAGATAGTGTTTCACTGTGACCAAGGTTGACAACTGAGCCTACCTTATCATTGATATTACTCTTTTTATAGTCTTTTTTTATGTCAATAAAAACTCCTTGTGGTTTGAGAAGGGAAACATATTTTCTCCACTGTTTGTTTCATATATTTAAAAAGTTGAAACAATCAAAACATGTAGAAGTAATTATTTTTGAGAAATGTATACAAAAAATTATGTAAATCAGGCAGGCCCTCATCTTCATGTGACTTGGAAAGGAGAGACATTTGTGTATATCTTATGACGCTGCATTTATGTCTAAGACAAGGAAAGAAAAAGATGGTTACAGTCCTTTACTGCCAAATACAGTCTCAAGATTTTACATCTTTTCCCCTAGCAAGCCCATACACATCAGAGCAAATTCAACTCATATTTTACATCATTTCAGTACAGATGCCTGGTAGGCGCTCAAGTACTAGTATTCTACAAATTTCAAGCATTGCCTCGAACCTGGTACCTATTTTGCAGATGGGTGGACTGAGAAAAAGACAGCTAGAAATCTAAAAATGCTTTCCAAAAGCAATCATAACATGTATGTATTTTAATTGGGAATCGAACCCACAACCGCCTGATCTTGATTCCAACACGCTAACCAGTGAGCCATGCTGCTACTCAAAAAGCTTGGTGTAAATTTTTTGCAAGATGTGATGGGATGAGTCCTAATATTTTTAAAGTTATTCTCCATTTTTCGGATCTAAAAAGTGTTCATTTAGATTTTAAGAAATAAGGATTACCCTTGAATTTTTCATCGTTGTACAATTGTTGATGTGAATAATTGATACATAAGTGTGTATGTAGTTTGGTCAAATCTCAAGGTCTATAGAGATAGTATGATCAGTTCACAATCACAAAGAAATTTTTTCTTTGCAACTCATCTCTATGCAGTGGACTTGTATTTAAGTTATGTTGACTTTATAGGCAAACTTTAATTCATTCTTTTTTTCTTTTTGTTTAAATTTTTAAGTTGTTTTAATATACATTAGTTAAAGTGAATGTTGCTTCTTTTTTTTTTCTTTTTTTTTTTTGGTCATCAAAGTTTATCAAAAAAGATCTGCTTTCATAATCAAAAAAATATTCTTCAAATGGGATACCTATGTATGATGTAATTATATGAAAATGCTTGTATACTATGACCAATTTTTTATTAATAAATTGGTGTCTTGCTTCCAAACTTTTCTTTGTCTTTCTTCAGTGACCTACAATTTGAATGGTGATTAGAATTAAGTAGGGCCTACTTTCATACATTTTGAGAAAAGTTTAAAAAAAAAGTGTTAATCTTTATCTTTTTTCAACAAAGATTCGGTTCACAAATACCTTGAAAGAAGCATTTGAACTACAAACATCAATTCGAATTCACATTTTTTTTTACATGAGAATTTGGAATGTTACAACTTAAGACATAACATAACTGAGTGAATATGAGACAGAAATTGTTACATTAATATGTTTTAATTAAGTCAATATAAAAGTCTCAAAAAATATTTATAAAAGGTGTGCATTTTTCTTTGCTAATTGAACACAGGCAGCAAAGACTCAAAAGTAAGAATGCCAAGTTCACATATAAAGTGTTTCCAACTTGAATTTCTTAGTTAATACTGGAAGAAAAGATTGTCTTTGAGCGACTAAGTCCCACAGTGCCAAACTTCTTACCTAAGAGATCCTACTTAATTATTTCCAACCACTTGCCCAAAGGGCCAGAATTGCCATTGAGAGCCGCTTACAGCTCATAATTAATTTTATGTCCTTACTTAAGCTTCATAAGAGGCAATGGCAAATGCAATGCCTAGGATAAACATATAGGCTTGTTGCTTTTTCAGGGGGGATTAAAAACCTGAACTTTCCACAATCAGCCATCAAACTCTATGCTGACAAAGTTGAAAATCTAGGTATCATTTGCACCCTATATACATTAAAGCAAAAGATAACCTCTTACGAAATAATAATAAAGCTTCCTTTATCTGACTTCTAGGATTAATGAAGCCAGTCAAAGTTGACTTAATTTTACTTGAACATATGTGGCCAAATTGTTGTATTAAATTATTGATAACTTCTACAAAATAGGCAGATTTTCCAATTGAGTCTGCCCAAGAGAGAGAAAAAAAAACTAGTAAGTATTTATCTAGCTATTAAAAAAAAAAGGCTAACTGAAAGAATAAATACAGTAGTTACAATCAAGGCACGGACATAATGTAGCTTGTATTATGCACATTAATACCCACTTGCCAGGTCATCAAGTACCAACTGAGCAAGGAATACTTTTACATATTTTCCAAAGTCAGCATGTCTGATGTTGTGCAGAGAAACAAGCAGTAGTAGGGGTAAAAAAATAACAATCACGAACACATCTGATGCCTCATTGAACAAGAAGATACTAAAGACACATCAGGGGGGAAAAAATCAATCTGTGACACTATCTGAATCAACTCAAAAGTAATGTTTCCCTTAACCATAAGTTTAGCTATAAATTAAGAAACCGTTCAATAAGTAAATAATTGCGTGGTAAGTAAAAAAAAATATACAGAACATTGCAAATAGCACAATAAACAGGTTTTACTGTTGCTTTTCTTTCATGTAAACCACATGAGTTAGTTTTTTTTTGTAATACCTGAAAAACACCAAGGAGTCCAGATTTCATTAATATACTGGTAAAGATGCCAGTAAATAAAAAGGTTAGAAGTTACCTGCAAGAAAATCCTTAACTTGTAAAGACTTTACAAGTATTAGACCATCACAGAATCGACTAAATAAACACTTATTTAACTTTGCAATATTAAATCAGTGAAATGTACAAATAAATATACCTGAGCTCAAAGCTACTTCAGTGTTTAAAAAATATCCCTCCATAAATGCACATGAAATAAGAAATTCATATTCAACAGTAAGAAATGTCCTTTGATGATTCAAATTATAAATGAATGGCATAAATAAACAACAAGTATGAAACAAATGAATGAGGAAAAGTTTCATATTTACAGTCTTGCAAATTTAGAACTTAAGTGTTTGCACTTCAGAGCTTGCAGATGGGTTGGATCAATAGCATTATAATAGTGCTTTTTGAGGGAGCATATAGAATTATCATCCAATTTTTAAAGGCATGAGTATGAGAAGTCTCAGTGCTAAGCACTTGTATTTATTGCAAGTTATACAATAAGGGAACCAATGAATCAGTTCTACTTTAACCTGACAAATGTCACAGTGCATGGGAAAGTGATGACAAAGATTTTAATGAATGAGATAAGATGCCGTAAAGAAGAAGGTAGTTTCTTTTGAAGCTTTTTTATAAAAGGTGCAGTGAATTTCACTTTAAGTCCTGAATCCATGAAGATGGGTCGTTACTTCCCTTTATCAAAAACTTTAAAATAATGCAATGGTTAAGTCTAATAATAACTAAGTCACATCTCTTTAAAAACTTAAAGTACAGGGAAACTTTATTCACAGCATCACTATTTTAAATGTATACCTCATGGGGTTTTTTTTTCATAACATTTGCAAATAAGACAAAAAGGAAGTGTTGTTAGGATTTTGCACTTAAAAGATGACACTATAATGTCGCAAGAAATGCTCCCAAATTGGCTATACTTGATACTCTGTTCTTCAATGATATGCCATATAAAGAAATATCATAGTACACTGTTTACAAAGATTAAAATTAAAATCTAAGTTACCTTGTTTCTTTGCAACACAGCTAATATTGTAATAATGAAAGTTTCGCAGACCAAACAAAAATCTTTAGATTTTCTCTTGTGCCGAGTTAATGATCTAACTCCAGCCATTCAAGATGTTTAGAAATTCATTTCATACTTCATATTTAGGAGTATATATGTATCGCATCCAGGGCGATTGAGTTGGATGTCACGTTTAAAAAACTGTGCTGCGTTGTACAAGACATTTTTCTAAACATATCCAAACGTCAAAAGTTTCATATAATTATAAAGATTTTCTGAAAAATATTCAAACATCTGGAAAAAGAAGAAAAAATTTACTTTCAAATAGCGTTTCTTCAGAAAAAGAATTTCCGACTTCTAACTCATTCCCATTTAGATGCAACACATATGTATTGCAGTCTAAGAGCATTAAATCATAAATTTACACACTTAGATATTTATCTTCATTGTTTTAAAGTATACTTCATTCAATTTTATATTATGGGTTTTGGAATCAAATTCTTCATTGCATCATGGCTCGCTGCAGCTTAATTGTCTACCCTGTCCAACAAAAAATATCTGATTATAAATTTTGCTATCCGAATGATGTACCAATTACAACTACATGTATTCCAAAGGCAGGATACATATCTAATAATCAGAGCATGACACCTTTATCCCACAATATTTAACTAGAGCATGTAAAAAGATCACATTCTTAGCCTCTCTACTGAAGTGTTCCAAAAAAAAAATCTATCTAATGTAACTGTTTGTAGCTGAATTTCATCCCTTTCCAATTCCAAAAGGCACATGAAAGGTCACATTGCACTTAGTCCAGCACCATCTAACTTTAATTGCTACCTAGTTGCTACCTAGAGCTTGGCATTGACTGTGATCATTTTGGAGTGGAGATTGATGCTCACAGCCGGCAGGGGTGGGACATCCACAAACTTAGCTGTGAGGGATTAAAAAAAAAAAAACAATTGATTTAAAGTAAATGTCTATCATAATGCACACAGAAAAAATGTTCATGCACCCTCTACACTTGAGACTGCTTTTCCTTTTTTTTTGAAACTTTTTTTATTGCCTCGGTGAGGCCTGAAAATCAGAGGGCACCGAGGGAATTTGCTTGGGCACCAAGGCAAAAGTTAAAGGTGATCAATTTCTTGATTAAAATTAGTAACAATTTAGTAAATCACAACGTTTGTGTAAATAACAGCCCTGCTGTACAGCTTGTAAAAGTCCTTTCACTGACTAAAACACATTATAGTGAAATAAAAATATTATAAGACGACCGATATGCACACACTATTTCGAGAGATGAAAGCCTCTCAGATTTCGGATCATCTGAAAGAGATTTGATTATATAGTAAAATCTGAAACAAATGTATAGAAAACTTTTAAAACTTGTAAATAGTGCATAAGATTTTTAAAACTTGATTTTAATCTATGAGATAGGCCTGTTGGCAAGTTTATAGGGTCGAAGTAAACTAAATTTGAAGAGATCGTAAGCCCTGAGATCATCACTAATGATGGACTGGGCTTTTGAAAATTTTAATCAATCAATCCTTGCTCTCTACAAATTATAGAGAGGGTCTTTTTTTTTTTTTTAAATATATATGTAAAGAATAGTAATCATAGACAGAATTGGAATTAAGTAAATCCGAGGTAAATCATATTAAACTAAAGACTAAGAATAGTAACATTCTTCTTTGATCTTTCCATCCCTGCCTGATCCGCCTTCTTAAAGGCTGTTAATAATCCCAACTCCTCTCAACTAGACATTTTTCTTTCGTGCCTCTGACTTCACATGTGCCACTGAAGTATCTTTCTTTATTTTTATTCATCTCTTTATAATGCACTGATCCCCAAATATTGCTGCTTTGCTGACACAGTGACAGCGGCTGTTCTCTGCATGTGGAACACCAGATTCCACAATTTCCACAATTTTACACTGCCAGTGCAATTTTTGCCTTTTTTTCTGTGTGGCTGCTGATGTTGATGCTGAGGTTTCCATTGGTTATGATGATGGTGGTGGTTATTATTTTGATGATTTTGCCACTCATGTTGATGATGATGAGGATGATGATAAAATATGAGATGTTGATGACGTGGATGCAGGAGAAGCATATGATTCTGGCAGGCGATGATGAAGATGAGCTGAATAGTTTATGAACTCAGTCATATTATAGAAGAGTGAGTGGTATTGAAGCCTAAAACTACGTTGGCCTACATTTATCATGAATTCAAATATTTATCTCTCTCTCTCTCTCCGTCCACGTCCCCCTCTAACACTCACACTCACAGCAGTATAGTATGGCTAGATCTAGATAGATCTATAGGCGAATCACCGTTAGTAGCCCAATATTGGTAGGGCTAGTTATTTGAGTTCATTATTACGGTACTCGCATGAAGTACACGTAGATCTACATTGTATCAAATCTTAGCACTTGATGGAAAATGCATCAAATTTCTTGTCATTTTCGCTTCTTTGACCCAGATCCCTTCGTTTTCTTTTGCGGTAAACTGGCTCTTGGTCTAAATGCAGAAAACTTTGTGTAAAACAAAACGCGCAAAAGTTCGAGATGCGTTACGGCAGTATGGTGGCCTAGGTTACGGCCCTTGCCATTTCCAAGAAATTTCCCATGCAGCGGGTAGCCTAACGGACTTTCATTCATTAGGCCTACTGCTCACTTGTAGACCTATAATTTTTGCATTCTCTCCCCCTGCCCACTACGCGTCGGCGACAATCTGCATCGATCGATAAAAACGCCTGTGTGTGAATACATAGAGGACACTCAAAACTGTTGACTTTAGATCTATTCCTTACCGCTATCAATACCAAGTCTTACTGCATTCGTGAAACTTTGCTCACCACGGGTCTAGCCGACAGACGATAGGCCAATGTTGGAGCTAATATTATAATTAGGGCACAAAACATGGCGGGAGATCCTGTCTCAATCGAAGATAACATGTAATAGGCCTTCTTTACTTCGACTGAATTGATGTTCCGCCTTGTCTTTGTTTTTCACCGTTTATTTATGGAATTACCAGTAAATTTTATTTTTAACATAACAAAATAAGGGCACGGCAAAAATTGCCGCGGTTGACCCTCTGATTTTGAGGGCATTACGGCAAATTGCAAGGGCACCACGGCAAATTGCCGCGGTGCTGCGGTCTATTTCAAGCCCTGAAAGCTGAAGTGAACTGTACAATACCAACTGCTTTTACCTGAGCATACACTGCTCTTGAACTGAATTCCTATCTTGAGATCAAGGAATTTTTGTCCCTTGATAAATGAGTAATAGTTGTGTTCAGTACACTATTTTTCTCATTTAGCCCTGCAGTACAGAGACATTCCTAAGGCACTTCACGGCCTTATCTGGTATGTAAAAAAAAGAAACAAATTTTGCTAAGCACCCATAATTTTGTGTTGACAGTGATTGAAAGATTTTAAAGGTATGAAATTAGCAGCGGAGAGAAGTAGGCTTTGAGTGGAAATGCCCGAAACGTCTGCCCTTAGTATGATTCGAACCTTCCACTTATAGATGTGTCAGCACCCACTGCCTTGCCACTTAAAGAAGCATAACTGGGGCAGATACGTTAGAAGTTACCATAAGCTCACCCAGTTGGTCTGTGATAGTGGAGAGCTGTCTTGTGTTGGGGTACATGTAAACAACGCCGTCTCTCCTCTCTTTGCTGACCCCTCCCATGGCAAACAGTGCGTGCAGGCCGTTGCTCATCATGTCCAGTGAGAGCATCTCATAGTGCCTGACCACTCCCTCCTGTAGCAGACGAGCGGTCAGCATCTGGGCTTCCTTTACCAGGTTCTTTTGGGTCTTGGCAAGTGGCTTGCCTGCCACATTAGGGTGATTGGACAGTAGGTACTGGCAGAGGATCTGAAGTGGGCACAGCAAAAAGAAAATTCTTTAACATTTAAAAATACAAGCCAAATATCGATTATATATTTCAAGTACTTTCAATTACAGTTCCCTTGCCCGTCAAACTAAAGATAAACAAATAAGAGATAAGAATTACATAGACTAGTAATAGAACAGCTAAATTTACGCTTTGTTATCAGTTCTTACATTCTTTTACAAACAAATCTTTTTAAATTATGCTTTGTTATTGTGCTTTTTTTTTCTTCAAAATTGTACTTTTCAACTTTCCAATTTTATACTTGTGCAGAGTCAAGGCAAATCAGGTTTGTAAAATTTAAACCGAATAAGTGGAGGCAAAAGTATATTGATGATAGGTTCTGGTTCAAAGATAAGGGTTTTAAGAATACATGCAAGAACATAGTATCCACATATCATTGATTTTTCATTAAGTTGCAAAAACATTTTCAAGTTTTATGACAGAGCCCAAAGCTTCTGATTGTTATTTGCACAACCAAACCCAGATAATGAAAAAAGAAGTTATTACTTTGTTAGACTAATTTCAATTGGCATTTATGTTTAAAATTCACTTCACAATATACCTATAAGAACCCACTGTAGGTACCTTTCAGATATGGTATGCTAAGCCAAGAGTTCATAATTTTATCCATTTGACCATCATAGCGTAACAAACTTAATCAAATCATTAAGATAAAAAGGAGATGGGTGAGCCTTTGCTGCATTTGTGGTATAAGGTGTCATGATGAACTAATGCAAGTTTTGCGAGAAACACTTCAAAGTTAGGGTTAGCAACAAAATAAAGAATACTACTTAATACTTGTATTTTGAAACGATTTTTTTCTACTTTTTTTTGGGGGGGAGGGGTGGAGCAGAGTCTTAACAAAGGAAAATCAAACAGCATGCCCAAAAGCCAAATAAGGATGGCTAACCAAAAGAAAATCAAATAGCATACCCAATAGCCAAGTAAGAATGGCTCAAACAACTGGCTGTAGAACGTCGTGTGCTTGTTTGTGGATTTTGCAATAATAACCTCAGTACCTTCCATGACAACACCGCACGTATGAGTCAAAGTCAGCAAAGCCAGGTCAAAATCCTGAAACATGTGAAAACCAATATTGCTTTTAAGAGGATGTCCCACTTGTTCAAAATGTAATAAGAAGAAAGTCAAAGTCAGCAAAGTCAGGTCAAAATCCTGAAACATTTGAAAACCAATATTGCTTTTAAGAGGATGTCCCAATTGTTCAAAATGTAATGAGAAGAAAGGTATATCTTCAAGTAAATATTTTTTTTTGTAAAACTTTCTAGTTAATGAGGAAAACACTACAGTAAGGTAAAAATAGTAGTAGATATAGAGATACTTACAGCTCTTGTGTTGCCAGGAATAAAAACAAAGTCTTTGCACAGTAGCCTCTCAAGAAAAACGTACTTTGTAAACAGGTCATCTGAAAAAAACAGCATTGCAACAGCGCTATTTTACTTTTTGTTAATAGGGTTTTTAAAAAGCAGTTTCTAGATTTTACTCAAAAATGCTTTCAATTCTTTTTTACTTCTTTACTAATGAACTCTACATACTTTTTCAACATGATTTATCCCTAGCGTTTAGATATGATGAAGTCATTAATAATAATATTAAGTACATTGTAGAATGTTCTCTCTTACAGGGATGCCAACTCCATGTTTAAAAAAAATACTGAACTTTTCCCGACTGCCCGCATCATCAGCAGTGCAACGATCAAAGTGCACGGTAGCTTTGCATGCTACTTGTTTGAATTAGCATCAAAGCTAGATAAGCCCACTTGACTTAATTTTAAACAAATAATTTTCCGGAACTGTGAACTAGGCCAGTTATAACCATCAAACATTTAATTCTTACTTGTAAAATTACAAACTTACCAAACGAGTTAGGACAGATAACAAGTTTTGGCTTACAACGCAGATTTATCTAACATATATATATATATAGATTCTAGACCTTGATTCAGTAACGTAACCTTTGAAAAATATCCTCTTACACCTGGGCCTATGACTACCCACTACATGTAACTCATGATGCAGCCTACGTGGAGTGATGGACTTTAACTCAGGTCATTTACTTATGGTTGTTAACTTTGGAACATAGCAGTTAATATCAAGTCTTTTCAACCTTACCATGGCCATCATATTGCAGTGATTGTTGGATCTAAATCTACCTATTTATATCTGAGATTGCCAAAATAGGCCCTAGATCTAGCTATAATATCTAGACTAGATCTACGTTAAAACATATTTTGGGTCCAGATTAAAAGCTAGTCTACACTAATTTAGCCATATTCCCTTGATTACAGCAAGCACTGTTGGTGTCTAATTTCCAGATGAGAATTTAGATCTAGACTCTATGTCTAGATATGTCTAGGTGCGTCATAGGTCTGAACTCTGATAAAGCTAGAGACTAGTACTAGTAGTAACCGTCAAGTAGAGTAGAAATAAGAATATGTGTAGATGACTAATCTAGTCATTCTATGATTTTAAACCTCACTGACATCTAGATCTAGATTTATATGGCGGTAAATGGAAATAGAATAGAGTTTACAAATCAATCCAGTTTAGATCTTGATCTACAAGAGAATCGCTAACGACAATGAAGAGCTAGGCCTATCGGTACAGTTCTTAATGCTAGCCAGAAATGACGAATGAAGTTCACGCAAGATAAAGAGAACACTTTACTCATCCACTGAACCATTGGCATCAGTTTTAATATTGCTTTGTTGCTTAAATTTTCATATTATTTTCAATGAGAATATGTCTCTATCAATTATTAATGTTCAGTATCTGATATACACCACAAAACCAGAAATAACAATGTTATATTTTTCAATAACAAACAGGCTTTCCATACATCGTCTACTTTGCTTTAATCTTGTAGGAAAAACGGCGAATAATTTCGGAATTGAAATTGTAGACTTGTACTGTGCAAAACGAAAATACGGATCCGTACGGAACAATACTGATTTCCATATTCATACAAAAATCGGCATCCCTACTATTAACTTAAAATTATTACATTGCCATATAAACTTTGCTAAAAAAAAAAACAACAAACAAAGCATGGCTTCACTGTGTTTCCTGACAGGACAAAAAATATCTTTTATAAAGGTAATCTAAAAGATTGCTTGTCAGTCGTCTCATACCTATCATAAGCCGCTCTTCATTGCTAGTGTTGACAGATATGGCAATCATGGCTGGACGTACAAAGACATGGAGTATGTGGTTTCTGTACAAGGACAACATTAAATGTTGCCCGGCTGAAACAAAAACAGTGAAAAATCTATGTTACAACTGCATGTACTGAATAATGGAAAAAATTACAATTGCTGAGTAACTCTTGTACAGTACAAAAAATGTACGGTAACTGTATAATTATTAGTATAATTATTTCAAAAATTTTGGAAAAAATTGTTCTTGAACAATTAAAGCTCCACCTAGAGAAGAATAACCTGATTGAACCTTTCCAATCAGCTTATAAGGCAGGTCATTGTACTGAGACGGCTTTACTCCAAATTACTAATGACCTGCTGAATGCGGCTGATGAGGGTATGATATCCA
>BMAT01000154.1:174055-186410 GCA_019649035.1 Elysia marginata
ACCTAAGTATGCTTGAAAGTACGTATGTAAAGCACCTTGAGCAAACTTGTGTTTTGTTGTGAGAGTGTACCTAAGTATGTAATTGAAAGTATGTATGTAAAGCGCCTAGAGCTAACACCTGTTGGAATAGGCGCTATATAAAAAGCCGTTATTATTATTATTATTATATCCGTATAGTGCTTATCAGTACCCGTGTGACGGTAAATTTGAAAATTTGAAAGTATACCAATTAAAAAGTAAACTTTTTTCATCTTCTTTTATCAAGGTAATGAAAATGTGGGGAAATTATAAATATGTTTGAGATCACATAGAGAAAATAAAGCTTTTGAATACATTATGAGGATTAAGAAAAAGACTGATGCGTAAAATTCTGTCATTAATGTTGCCCAGGTTTTGCTTTCTTATTGTTTGGTGGCCTTTGACATTAAGTGTATTGTAAGCTCCATTTTATAACTTTTTAGGGCCAAGCTTAGACAGCCATGGCATTCTTTAAAATGATGAGATGAAATGTTGCTAATAATATATTGTGAAGTGACAGGCTTGTTTCTTTAATTAGGTAGACAAAAAAAATTATGAGATTAGTATTTTCCTTAAATTTAGATGAGTAGAAAATTCATTGGTTTTGTGATGTTATTTTATTTGTTGTTGAATGTCTACACGTCCACATTCCTACATCCGTCCATCTATCTATGAATTTACCATTTAAAAATTGGTCTATACTGCAGTCCTCTCAATAAGGTTGGAGCACATAATATGAACTAATATGAATTTAAGGAGTGCAAGCAAGCATGAAACTGAGCAGTATGGTATAATTTTTAAAAAGTATATTCATATTATACGCTCCAACCATGTTAAGGAGTGCAGCAGGCACAAAACTGAGCAGTATGGGTCAATATGCTTGGGAAAGCAGCTTTTCCACACTGTCCTCAGTCCACCCACCTGTAAAATGGGTATCTAGCTAAAGGCAGTAATTCAAATTAGTGGGCTGTTGGTATTTGAGCGCCTAATAGGCAGCTGTACTGTAATGCACTGAAATTTGAGTTGAATCTGCTCTGGTGTGTGTATTGGCGTGCTGGGGAAAATATGTAGTCTTGAGACTGCCTTTGGTGGTGGATGACTAAAACCCCCTTTTTTTATTCAAATAGAATTACTATGATTTGAAAAAAACATAAATTATCAAAGCCTAACCAACCTGTTATCATTAATGCATCAGTGGCCTTTGCATGAACAGGGGGAGCAACCCTCACCAACTCTACCACATCCTCCTGGGAGACACGCACAATGTTCTGATGCAGTTTCAAGTTGGCTCGCAACACAGATTCTGCAGACTCAGAAGCTAAAATAAAGACAAAAAGGCAATTAATTGGATACACCCTTCCTGTTGGGAAATATACTTCAAACAGGGAAATCTTGAGAAGCACAAAATTTGCTGACATATTAGCAGCCAAGGGCAAAAATACAAATGACAATCAAAGTTTTCAGTACTTAAAAAATTCAATATCTATTAAGGCAAAGCTTGAGGCAAATCCTGAGTTTTGTCTAGCAAAACAGAGGTACCTACCTCTTCTTGCATCTTTAGGGGAACATCAAGGCCTCAATGAGGGATAGTGTGTCAGAAGATTTTTTTTTTTTGTCAGAGTAATAATAGACATTTTAAATAATCTTATGTCATTTCTGTAGTCACTCGAAAAGTTAAAAGCTAGCACCTCAGGCCTGCTACCATTGCCTTTATGACATCACTGTAGAGGCCCCATGGCCTTTTCGGACTCACATTAACTGTCAGCTTTCGCAAACAAGTGATGTGATGGGTAGGTATACTGCCATTAAACATGACATGGTCACAGCTACTCCCATGAGCATAGGAGACGATTGTTAAAACTATGAATGTCTGTTTTCTGCAAATGGTTGGCTTGTGTGGTAACATTAAGACAGCAGTTCTGTTGCTATCCTTGCTTACATCAATTGATAACTAGCACTCCAACAAGACTTGAGAAGCTGCAACAGAATGCCTTTGAACCTAAGCAACGAATGTGAGTCAGAGGAAAAATAGAAATCCTATAAATTAAACAAAGAAAAGGTGACATAAAAAGAAAAAATCCATGACTTCAGCTGGTAAAACAAGAAATTGGGAATGGACGAAGTACTGTTAAGCTTTCCTGGATTTTGCAGAAGGGTAGGCACCTCTGTGAAAACCAACTATACTTTCTTGTTCATGTGAAAGTCCAGCGAGTCCTAATCAAAACCCTATCTTGAAGCGTGAGGTTGTCAGAGTCATGTCACCTTCACCTCAATTACGTTTTTGCCTCTTATTGTATGCAATGAAAGTACAAGTCCATATAAAGAAGGATAGTTATTTTTAAAACTACAAGTAATTTGCATCTCTTACCCATAGTATCTAAACTCAGGAATGCCAAATGATACTGGGGAAAAAACAGAATATTAGCCAAGTAGTGTATTTCACTTAAAAAAACAAAGCCATAGACATAATTTGTGAACCTCTGATAAATGCTTTGACCTCTTACCTGGCCAATCACAATAAGCCCCAAGGTTGGATGCCTGCCGCTTCACCCACTCAACCTCTTTGCCAAGCTGACGTAGGGACACACCGCCCTGGGACTGCATCAACACTGAGGCCATCAGCGACCAAGGGGAGACCACCATGTGTTTTTGTTGAGTCAACACCATGTGATGGCCAAGCTTTTTGATCAGATCCTGCTCTTGGTTGGTCAAGCTGGCTATGTACCTACAAGGTAGAGGGCAATGGAACTACATAGTTTCAACCTTGATTTATTCAGTATTTAAACTTAAAACCAAGTTAAAATTGCCATTAAGAATCAACATGGGAAAAAAAATAATTTAACTCCTTGCGCTGTACGTCCTATTTGTCATGACAAGATGCAGACACAACGTACGTTGAACGTCCTCCAATCAGCGGATTTTGCTGTTCTCCATGAGTGAAGTCGTATAATGTACGCCATGCTTTGCGCTGCATATGAGGGGCATTTAACACAGTGTTATTCAAATTTTGACATTATGATTGGAGTTAAGCAATGTCAAAAATATATGAATAATCCCACTCTTTAACCAGTAACTGCCATGTCGTGGCGATCGACAAACCCACATCACGAAGGGTTTAAGTCAATTAACACCTAAATCAGGTTAAGAAAAGTAAGTTTTTCCATGATAACCTCATAACATCTATTGTTTTTAATGAAAGATTTACATACCTGGGAGCTAAGTTGTGTAAACTCCGATCCACAAGACCCTCTGAATATTTGCGTATTGAAATAGGTTGTCCAAAAAAAATGTGAATATTGCCAAAGTCCTCCTCTAAAATATTTCTTGCTTTGAGCAAACCCTAAAAAGAATTGAAAACAACGCATGCAAACTTTAGAATTTGGCAGAGAGAATATTCATACCTCAAGATGAAAAAAAAAGGTCAAGAGTGTGTCAAAATAGAATACTATTTTTCATCAGTAAATTTCGGTTATTATTCAAGAAATATTTTTTTCAGTGATTTTGATAGTCTAATTTTTTATCCTGTTGATCCAACATAGCTTTATTTGTTTGGGACTGATTATAAGGTCAGCAGCACCATAAAATTATATCTCTTGCAAAAAAAAAAAGTTTGTATAATATTAATAAAGACAGACAGTATTCTCTGCAAATAAGTAAATTAGCGTTCTTACTCTTCTGGATAGACCAAATGAAGATTTGGTGTCGGAGCAATGATGATTAAACAGATTTTTAGAATATGTTTTAATGTGAACTTAGCGCAAGGCCTGTGCGTCAGCTCAAGGACAGCTATTACAACGCATATCTAGTTTGTTTCACGTGCAACTTTTGAAAGACCGATATCCTTCTCTGTTTATACCAAATTATCAAATATCTGTCTTCTTAAATAAACTATTTAAAGAGGAGACTTGATTACAGGATAAATTATGGACATGCTTAGCAGCGTACACTATTACAAAAAATAGCTAATTACACACTAGTGGCATCTCTTTTATTTTCACAATCATATGCACTTGAAATTATTTTCATTTTATACCAACCTCAAGCATTTGGTTTCGATGTGGAAAAAGAAGAGTGAAACTTGACGTCACTATAGGAAGGCATGATTATTGCTTTAAATTTTTTTTTTTAATTTTCCCGCATCACTGTTAAAATGCATTCTTACAGGAAAATTACAAATAAATTTCATCATTTTTATTTTTCACATGAAAAACCTCTTGGTTTCATAATACAAAAAAAAAATAATCTTAGATCTCCTCACCGATGTTGATTCTTTCGGTTTGGGCACCCCAAGGAGTTCATAAGCATACAGGCTTTCTTCAAGAATCCTGTCATAGCTTATGCTGACTGGCACAACCATAATATCTGGGATGTGTGACTTGAAGTACGGCTCGAGAGCAGCAGACAGCATACCTTAAAACAAATGATTACACTAGATAACCCAAACTACCATTTCTTTTTAGCTTTGAGTAATGTTGAATAAGATTTTGAAACAAGTGAGTTTTGAGAATACAATTTTTTTTTTTACTTTACCTACAGAATTTGCATTTAAGGGACCTCCTTACAGCCATATTTTCAAGCAGAGCTTGTTATATATGATAACCATCAGCTTTCTTCCCTTTGCATGGATAAAGGCATACAAAATAAATCCTTATCAGTTGCTAGATATGCAATGCAAATGTTGACTCACCAAATTTAGGTGTGTATGATTTTGCAGTTCTGCTCCGGGTTCCTTCCACATAAAACTCGATTGGATTATCTCCATTACATATTTGACACTGAACATACT
Source organism: Elysia marginata (assembly GCA_019649035.1). Lineage (NCBI taxonomy): Eukaryota > Metazoa > Mollusca > Gastropoda > Plakobranchidae > Elysia > Elysia marginata. The sequence continues at coordinate 178,860 of BMAT01000154.1, forward strand.
CTGTAAAGATGGCCCAATATAAATGGTCATCTCCAAAACTTCGACGAATGTAAAAGGCACCAGAATTTCTAAGCAGCCAACCAAAAAATTTCATGCCCATAAAGTCTGAAAAGCAAGAGAATCAACATTTTAATATTTTCATTATTTAGATGCCCTTCATCTCTTTGACATGTTTTTAAAGCCTGCATGCACAAGGTATGCATGACAGCTCAAGCAGCCTCACAAAATGAGTTATGTTTTGCTGATGGTCATTTTGAAAAAAAAAACATTTCTAAAATTTCGATTACAGCCATATTTTATGAATGAAAATTTTTTTTGAAAATTTTGTGATGTATTTCATCATACTTACAAGCATGAAATCATAAAAACAAAAGCAGAAGTCAGGTATTTCACAAGATTTCTGGTTGGTATATTTTAAGCTCCTTGATACGACATTCTTTATAATCCATAATCATTCAACTTTCAGGAAAAGATCTCAATGACCTCTATCTTCCAAACGCAACAACTGAGGGCATGACAAAAATAAAACTTTTTTTTGTTAATTAGAAATTGTCAAAAGCTAGAGGACTGTTCAAAATATTTTTCAACAAATCAATTGGCAAATTCATGCACTAAGGCCTAATATATAAATACCATACCCATTGCAGCAGCAATAACCGGCAAAGGAAGGTCATAATTGTAGAAGACGTAAGACATCAAAAGGAAATCCATGTAACTACGGTGTGAGGGCATGAGTAGGATGGGATACTCCTTTATCAAACCTCGAATCTGTGAAAAGCATATAAAATTAAGATAAAAAATGCTTGCACCAAACAGCACACAAAAGAGAAGTTTAAATCATACGAACAAAAAGATAGTTAACATTTTACACAAGCCAGTTTTATTATTTGTGACTTAGGCTTTAAATTAGCTTTGAAGCACACACAAATAAAAAAACAATTTTTCTTTGACTTTCCTCATAAATTGTTTGATCATTTCTCACTGTATGTGTGCTCTTTAAGCCCCTGGTTGAACAGCCTCCCCTGTTTTAGACCAAATTTTTCTTTAAAATTTTTTCCACAAGAATCTTTTTCTGTAATTATTTTTAAATCATTTAGTTGTTGTTGCTGACCCCAAGCTGCCGAGCTGTTTACTCTCTTGCAGTCAATGTCAGTCGCAAGAATAGGCTGGTCCTCTTAACCTGTTCCAGGGGTCCATAAATTGTTTTGTGTATGATTGGGTTGAATGGAAAGAAGTTCTTTGTCTGTTTTGGTTTAAGTTAGGGCATAGCAGTAGAAGATGTTCAGTGGTTTCAAGCAGGGTGATCACAGTTTCGGCAGTGTGGCTATTGTTGTAAATTTATTCTATTTATATTTTGATTTGTTCTTGTGTGCTGGGTCCTGAAACATTTAGCTGCAGCAATTAAATTGTAAAGTATCTTATTTTGGCGAGTTATTTTAAGAGTAAAGATCATATATCTCATTTTTCTCAAAACAATCTTAATATTTTGTGTACAGAGACTTACTTTCTGAATGCCATCAACATTGACATATATTCTCCTGTAGAGAGACTTCATGACTTTAATCAGGAAGAAAGCAAAACCTCTGACAGCACCAGTGCGGAGGTTGTGGGCCATCTCATCCAAAATAGATAATGCCTCCGCCATCACTTCTTCTCTTGGAAGCTTTGTATCGACGCATGTCTACAGTATACACAAAAGGAGTTTTTGTTAAACTTTAATCACGACTTAAACAATGCTAAGAAATGTTCTTGAAACGCATCTATAGATCTAAATCTGTGACCCAGATCTAAACGTCCTGATATTTTGTCTCCGCAGCAAATCCAATGTTGACTATATTACTATTGAAACTAGGACTATTGTAACAGTATGTAAGTCTGTAAATGCTTGTTATGCTGTAACAGTACTAGCAACAAGCATACCCACATTATGCCAACCCAGCACAAACTTTTCCACAAGATATATATGTGTGTGCAGGTTACAATATGAAGGTCACATTCAAACTATCAAAACAATTTTTAACAGTATGCGCTAAAAAAAGGCATCTTAACTTTCAAAGGGAAACCATTTTGGTCAACTGAAAGTTTGTGTTGGAAAACACACAAAACAACATAGGCATAAAGAGGGCTTTTAGGATTTACACAGGGCTTGGGCATGTAGATCAGCCCACTGTATGAGACACAGAATACATCTACAGCGCAGTCAGTTGGTTAAATTGGCATTTAAAAAGTAATATAAATTTTTTTTTCACGCATTGAAGACACAGTATCCACAGCTATGTACTTATAATGTTACAAAATTCAAAAAACGCAGGTGCCAATGAATTTTAAAATTATTTTTTTTCACAAAACATGCTCAGTATGTACATAAAAAAACTTCTTTAAAACTAAAGGAACCCATTGTAAAAGCGAACTGCTGAGTTTGAAAAGCTGTCCAGCAGGTCTTCAGTGAGTTCATTCTTTTGCTTATACACACCACAAAAAACTGAGGAGATTCTATGTAAATTGATTATAAAGGGCTGTGTAAAAACCAAAGCATATAATTCATGAGACTACATTTTTACTTGATCAATGGCAAAGTTGACTCTGTCACTTTTCATCACATGCTCTTTTATTTGTGCAGGAGCTCTGGCTTTGTTGAGCTTGAAGACTGTGACATCTCTTGCTTTCAAACTGTAGCGGAAATCACTGCTGTTCCTTCTGTCTTCTAATATGTCTTCAAACATATCTTTCTGGCGAGCGGAAACCAGCTTTGGATCATCTGAAAGAAAATGAAAAATTAATTTTCAAAACTTGTAAGTTTTAAACAATTTTAATAACTGCTTTAAAAACGAAACATATTAACAACTTGCATTAATATTAAAACATTTTAACAAGTTTTAAGATAAGTGTTTTGAATGCATCTCACATTTCTCATTCCAGAACATGTTGAAGATTCCACACCAAAACTGTTATCAAATATGAAGCAAAGTTTAAATAAATTTTATAATATAATCTATAACACGCTATGACCCAGTGACTGTGTTAGGTTTAAAGTCAAAAACATCAATGAACAGAGTTTATGTTTATGACCTAACCATACCTTTGCCTTGTTGAGTTTGGCTTATCACAGCATTCTGTGACTGATAACAAAGAGCTCTTATCTTAAGGACCTTTATGCCTCATAATAAAGTACTTGATGAAAAGACCATTTGACATGACATTTTAATACCAAGAACATGAGGACATTATAAAGCATACATTCCATAAAATACCTGTATGCTTTGAAATGGTAAAGTTTTGTCTTTGCAGATCACACTTGTAAAATAAAAATGGTTATCAAGAGAAATAAAAAAGATATGTGTCTATCATTTTATGTGTTGTATATCAATATATTATTCTCATTTGAAAATAAGACAAAAAATTTAAAACGTAAAAGTTAACACGGACAAAATTAACAACACCAACCTTTACTAATCCAGGCATTCCTGGACTGTTCAGCCATAATGGTGGTTTGTCAAGCAGATTATAGGTGTAGAGATACTGAAAATACAAGGTATACAGTTGAAGCAATTTTTGCATCAACAATTGAGTCAATTATAATGCTTTATATTTTATGATTTATTAGATATATTGTTGTTTTTTTTTCATATAAAAAAAAGAAGTTAACGAACACAGAATAATCAGTTGATCAACAGTTGAATTTATGATATCGACCTGATATGTGAATTAATTTAATAAGAAGACTAGAAAAAGACCCAAATCAAAGAGCACAGAATTCCATCATAATTTGATAATATTTAAAGCATGCATAGAATTTTCCTGCATTGTTGGTTTGTTTTTGTTTTGTTTTTTTACTTTATTGGTAAATATCATAATCCTTAGTTTTGTAATTCACCATTATGCAAGTTTTTGATAAATTTATTGTTCTACTCAATAACCAACAATTCAAAACAATTTTCAATTTTTAACATAATAGATATACAAGAAAATGGATGAACTTTTCTTTTTGTTGTTTAATTTGAGAGTAAAAATGTACATTTATAACGCAAAATTCAACCAACGATATTCAGAGTGTATGGGAAACAATTACAGTTTTTTTTAGGTACCTGCTGAAAGATTTATTTGCCTAGCATCTCTGCTTCAATCATGGCACAGAGTTTTTTCACCTTGGGACACTTGCAACAAGAACTGAACTAATATATACTACTTCCTTGTACATTGCTTCTAAATTATAGAATGGTGTATGCGGTTTAAGTAGGATATAAAAACCTAATCTTTTTGCCCAGTTGCACTGAGAACCAGGCGATTTGTAGACGCAAACATGTTTGGCTTGTAAATTGACCTTTACGGCTTCACACCAAAAAAAAATGCACTGACGCTTGAGCAAAGACGATGTCATAAAAATGTCAGCACAAGGAAAATCTTAGACAGAAAGCTAATCACTTTGGAGTTTGAAAAACACAAATGCAAAGTGCACTCAAGAGAAAAAGCAGAGTCAAGGCCAGTGCTCGATAAAGTGAACGTAAAACCCACAGGTAGATGAAGATATCTCCATCAGTGCACATCTTACACAGAGGAGGTGAACTAGACTGAAAATGCCAAAAAGACCTGAACTCAGTAGAAATACACTAAAAATTCATAACGCAAACTAACTGTCCTTTTTAGGACAACTTTAAAATCATGCCTTTATTGGCACTTAACGACCATTTGCTTTTATCAAATAGAAACTCAGAAGGTAGGTTGTTTGATTTTTAACTTCTCTTTTCAACTACAAGGTTATATCAGAGACAGCGCTTGGGACAATTGAAAGCATGCTACCACACTGTGATGTAAGGAGCACTTGCATAAACCACACCCAGTCACATTATGCTGACACTGGGCCGACCAGACTTAGCACTAAATCCATAATGCCAGACACTAGGTGGATCAGCTGCTATAACCAATTTTAAAGTCCTTGGTTTGACTCGGTCGGGGATCAAACCCACACCTCCCGATCTCTGAGCGAGTGTCTTACCGCTAGGCCACAGAGCCGGTGGAACTCAGAAGGGAATGTTTGATTGTTAATGTTACATTAAAACAGTAACAGTTGCGGTCCCATTTTAATCGTTTCCACAAATGTCATAGCAACAAATTTTCTAATTTTTTTTAAAAGCATTTAAAGCTCCTGAGCAATGAAATGCATTATAACTATGCTGTGTTCAGGAGGCCGCTACACTACTCTAGTAAGACTATTCTAATCCCTATCCCTAAAATCCATAGAAGTAAATACACTTATCAGTTGCCTCATATAGAAATACTAGAAGTCCCAACAAGTGGGAAAAGGCCCTTGAGTCAGGTTGTAGAGAAGGGTTTTGACCATGACTTTCTACAACACTTTCAACTCCAAGACTGACTAGTCCTCGAGTGCAGCAGTTCAGCCTCGGCTTCCTTCGCCGATATCCATTACTCCGCAGAGTACCAGGTCAAAGGTCACCAATTTTATAATAATAATGAAAAAAAAAAACATAACTGAGGAGACAAATAATAGTGAAGAGTAATTTTTCATACGTTCAAAAGTAGCACCCCGCTGTGGAATTTCTGCCTCCTAATCTTCACAGATCTAGCTCTAGAAGACTACATATGTATCTAGATCATGTTTCCAGTCTTGAACATGCAAATTAGCTGTAGAAATGTAAATTAGAATAGACCAAGTAAGATTAGTTTTAGATCATTTGGATTAATCTATGAGTGACCTTTTTTAACAAACAAAGAGTTTTTAAGTTAATGATTCTGGAAAGGTAGCCTCCTTGAAAAGGTTTCTAATCACTCTTGTAATTTGTCAGTAGTCTAGATTACTGCTGGGTCAGGAATTGTATTATTGGCGTCCTGCAACACTCAATACACAGAGAGTGTGAGTATTGCAATACACTGTACCGGTACTGATTTGCATCCCATTGTAGGTGCAAGGACACCCCCCTCCATCCACAAACACACAAAACATCACAATGATCACACCCTCTCCTTAAAACCTGCACAGCCCTTCAGTGCACTGACTACAGTACTAGCCTACTAGGCAACCTGACGAAAAAAATGGGCAGTTTTTTAATTGTGAGCGAGGAGGGTGCCCAAATCCCCACCACCGCTACCCTCTTATCATTATGTTCATGATTTTTAATATTCATTAATGGAGCACCAAGCAACTAGATCTAATGGCTTCACCTGTTTGCTGTTGAGTGAGACAGAGCTAGAGAATGTAGTGTAGAGTAGGCTTACTCAGCCTATGCTTGAACTTGAAGCTAGAAAGTGACAGACTACAGCACTAGGCCTACCCAAGAACAAGAAGGCGAAAGGATAAGGTCAATAAGAATAAGGGCATTACAGTGCACACTGCACAACAGGACACAGTCATTTTCTTTTGATTTTGTTCTTTAATTTTGTTCTTTTTGTGTTTTTTTTAAATATTTTTATTTTTATTCAATCCTTTTGTATCCGAAACGAAACAAGATGTATTCATTTTACACAAATGAAATGTTATACATGTACCAGATGACCAGTATTGTTAAAAAAATAACATAAACAATAACAGTTAGTAATATTTTTTCCGAAAAATGCTTTGTTAACAAAAGAGTGAACAAATATATATATAGAATTAGAAGATTTAAAAAGTATTCATTTAACACACGTGAAATATAAGATGATTAGTGTTGTTAAAGATAACGTTAAAAGTTAGTAACATTTTTAAGTGTTTTAAACAGAGTTAAGAAATACATAAAAGATGCAAAAAGTATTCATTTAACACAAGGGAGATATCAGTACATTACAAGACGGGTGAAATGTAGGCCTACTTCTCGAAAAAGCTACAAATTTTTTTAAAGTTGCGCATGTTGTTAAAATAAAATCATATCCACAAATATGAATATTGCGCGATGCTAGGAGTGCGGGATAAAAGATAAGAATGCCATCTTGAAGCAACCTAGACTCTAGCCTAGAGGCTAATGCTGGGTCGACGATCCAAAACGTGACATGGATCAACAAGACACTGACATATATGATTTAAGGCATAGAACACCAATATAGCTCAATACTGGGTTTTGTAATGTAATGTAGTGACAATTACAACCGTTATCTCTCTCTCTCTCTCTCTAAAAACTAAAGTAGAGTTCACAACACTTGGAGTATATCTATAAAGTAGATAAGGATCCAAAAAGGATGCAAGTAAATCTGTATGATCTAGACCGAGTTTTAGATAATAAAAGTATAATACAAACATAAAGAATGTGTGGATAATGACATATTTAGGCAAACAAAAGGAAAAAGGGAACAAAGAAGAGTTGTTAAGGATGAGGCTGGGTAATATTATCAACAAGATTAAAAAGAGGGTTCAACAAAAAACTTTTGTACAGATTTGTTACAAAATTGTAACCCCACCCACTATCGCACCCTTTGTTACTTGATATTCAATCTACTGTCTGGTTGGCGAATTTAACCATTTTTGCTCTACAACTTTTTTAATCCCCCCCACACATACACACTCTTTTCTTTCTATGTTTTATGTCACTGCTTTCTTCTTGTTCCCACCATCCTAACCTTCTT
>BMAT01000161.1:38635-50581 GCA_019649035.1 Elysia marginata
TGTCGGGATAATGTGACTGGATGTGGTGCGCTCCTTACATCATAGTGTGGCAGCTTGCTTTCAATTGTCCCCAGCGCCGTCTCTGATATAACCTTGTAGTTGAAAAGAGATGTTAAAACTAGCTAACCCCCACTTTTGCATTCTCTTTCCTAGCTGGACAAGGTGTATGACGAGAAGAATTCCCCGGAGGAGGACGACCCTGTGGAAAGACAGGAGGAGATGAACCGCATGAGGGAGCACGTCTTTAAAGAGATGGACAAGGATCACAACCAGCGTATCTCGCTGCAGGAGTTCCTTGAGTACACCGGCCAAAACGGAGAAAATGAGCATTTTAAGGAAGACGACGGCTGGAAGGTGTGCATGCCCTCAAAATAGTTGTGATTGTTGTTTGTTTGTTTCTTTTTTTTGAAGAGACTTCTTTTCAAGCTTTGAAACGCCAAAAATTTATTTCAGTAATGTATCAATATTTTTTGGTAAATGATAAAACTTTTGTGGATTTAAACTTTTCTTTTTGTGCTTCATTCTACATACCTTAGGAAAAAGTTACTTGTTTAGTTAAATATTGTCTTAACACCTTGTAAAACCAATAATTGTAGATGAAACTTTGGTACCTAGGCTGATTCAAGAGAATCAACTGACAAAAAAACATTAGCTTTATATCAACACATGTATATCTTTTTTTTACATGTGTGGAATCCTTAATTTCACCTCTGACCTCTTGCCCCTCCATCAGACCCTGGATGAGGAAGAAGTGTTTTCAGATGACGATTATGCCAGATTCTTAGAGGAGCACCACGCCCAGCCTGGAGTTATTGATGTAAAAACATGAGTATATAAGTTTGCCTTAAGCTACATATCCATGACAGGCGCATCAAACCTCTGATGTGGCTTCTATTTCTATAGTAATATCAGAGGTTTGATGTGCCTGCCATCGATATGATTCTATTGAGACCTGATTCCGTCAACAACTGGTGTTGTGTATTATGGGAAAAAAAAAAGCAAGATATTGTTTCTGAAGCGACTGTCCTAAAGAACCTAAAAATGATTTATTTTGATTTATTCTGTTGAAAATAGACATCACTGATGTAAGCTAGAAGAAAAGCTTGGTTTAAAACAAACAGAGCAAATCTGATGTAGCAGCAGGAAATGTTCTATCATTCCTTTTGAAAACATAGCAGTAGTAATAGAAGTACTAGGAATCATAATGCAAGACCTTTAATTTGAGTTTGTCATTTCTCAAAAGCTGAAAGGAAAGATAAGCATCAGCAGTTATTTAAGTGGGGTAAATTCATTATAAAATTCACCTATTGAACATTGTTACATAGCGGGTTTCTCTAAATTGATGTCCAACTGCAGCTAGAAGTGCTGAGTAGAATTTGCATTATTTTAAATTTGGAAATGACAGTTTTTGGGTATCCCTCTTACCTCCTATACTATTATTTGTAAAATCCTGTATAAATATTTTACTTTTAACAGTTTTGCTTCTACTCTTGTTTCACAGGTACCTTCAAATAATCTTCAATTCGAGCCAGAACATCCGCAGGGAGTACAATTAGACCAAGCCGGGCAACATCAGCTGCCGCCTCAGGGTCAGCAACAATTTCAGCAGCAACCGCCTCAAGGTGGACAACAGCAACAATTTCAACAGCAACCGCCTCAAGGTGGACAGCAACAACAAGTACCACAGAGCAATACCAACATGAATCAAATGTCTGCGGAGGAACAACAAAAATTGCAGCAACAGCTGAAAGATATGAAAGCCCAGCTTGAAGAACAACAGAAGAAAAATCAGGTATGACTCGGATCTGAAGTGGAATCCCTCAATTAAGACCACCCATCTTATGTGACTTGAAATTTGAGGGTATAGTAATTTAACCCCTGAACTAAGAAGCCCCCCCCCCCTTCTCCAATAAGACTCTTTATCATCATTTCCCAGGTTTTTATTCAGGGGTTCCTCTGTATAAACATTTAAAATGTTAATGTTACGTTATTGTCATATTTGCTTGGTGTTAATATTATGTAACGAAGATAGTTTTAAAGATGTGCAGATAACCATTTCATAGCTACAGCCAAATGAAAAGTTTAGAATAAGATTTTGAAAAACCAAAGCAAATATGGCGGAACCCCTCAGTTAAGACTCCCCTCAACAAAGACCACCCCTCTTTTGTGAATTAAAATTTGAGGATGTTCCCTTATATGGTTATAGTAATTTAACCCCTGTATTCAGAGTAACATAGAACTAATAGTGACACCCGCGTACTTGACTTTTCAATGCATAAAATGAATAAAAAGTTAAAAAGCTTTCATATATACATTTCAATTTCAAGTTTATTCAGTCAATGCAAGGTTACATAAGTACATGTATTGAAAATAAGCAATGCTCAGTCAGGCTGACGGATTCTAACGTTATGAAAATAAATGACACTATTATAGATTATCAGTACATTGTATTGTGTTACCTTGAAGCACTTCCTGTGATCTGTTTTTACATTAGATTAAATAATATTTCTAGTCTGTCATTTTTTAAAATATGTTTCAAAGAAGCAGCTCTCCTGACGAAAAAAATGAAAAAGTATAGACGCCAAGTCTGCATGCATAGAAATTCAGTATCTCTTCTAAAAAAAAAAAACGTTTGCTGCAAATATCAGTGCTCTAGATCTATAAATCCATTAAAAATTTTTGTTAAAGCTTCTGTGTTTGTTGTTTTTTTCGAGGTATATTTTTCAATGGTTTTCTCTTTCATTAATTCATATCCTCCAGAACCAGGCAGCGCCATCTCCGTGAGAAAGTTACAGACATTTAGAGCAAAGACACCTGACGGACTGCACTTAACGAGCTCTGTGCTGCTGCTGCTGTTGTTGTTGTTGTTGTTGTTTTTCCTCCTCCTCTCTTCCCCTCCCTAATTGCTCTTTGTTGTCGAGATTTATTTGATTATTGTCTCTGTTAGCTACTGTTGGTGGAGGGTTAAAGCATTTATTCCTAGCACTTAACCAATATGGTCAGGGTGTGTAGTAGTCTCTAGGATCTTCATTCTGCTGAAAGTATCTCAGCACTGAAGAAGAAAAAAAAGAGACTCTCTGCCGTGATACAAGGTAAATTATTTCTCAAGTTGTGTACTTACTGGTTGTTGTTTGGGTGAAAGGTGGCAAATTTTTCTAGACATAGAATGATGCCCAGTGGCAAGGGGAGCGAAACTTGCCTTGGACAAACAAAATGCAGTATCTCTCATATGGTTTAGACTGCAGATACTGCTTTTCGTTTGTCACAGACAGAAATATGGTCCGCAATTTTCTCTTGTGGCGTTTTGATGGCTATGTAGTAATTTAAGATGAAATAAGTCTTTGAAGAATATGCTCTGAACACGCCCTAGTGTAACTTGGTATTTATATCAATGGTGCATGAGAAAAATTCGTTCTTGTCACAGTCAGCTTGGAAGATTTTTCTCCTAGGGCAAGGACTAGTCACATTTTTTTCCTGTTTTTCTTTTTTTTTTTTTTTTTTTCATTTTTATTTCTCGGAAATCTCTCATTGTCTCATATCAATGCGATGATTGATTTATGATTGCTATTTATAGAAATTTTCGCTAAAGTTTAGTTTGAGGAAGAATTTTTAAAATGAAGTTTTAATACAAAAAGTGAGATATCCTTCTCGTTTAGACTTGCTAAAATTCTATGTCTTGCTGTTGGTCCAAATAATTTGGGTGAAGCAATTTTTACTTCCCATAGCATTAATACTTTAGCCAAGCAGTTTTATTCAGCCATTGATCTTAAAAAAGAAAAAAAAATGCTTGAAATTATAATAGTATTCTTAAAAGATATTTAACTTTTTGTTAAATATAGAAGGAAAGGGAAATAGTATCATGGCCTTTTTTCAAAATGTTTTTCTGTCTTTTTTACGATTGAAACTCCCAAGTTCTAACTTCATAAGAGTTATGGAAAGATATATTTATTATCATTGTCTCTTTTTTTTTTTAAATTTTGTGAATGAAGTGATTATAATATTTTTAAAGTTGAACTTGATCATTGTGGTTTTCTACCGTCTGGTAGCTCTATTTAATGATTTTTCACAGTATTCTACATCTTCCAGTGTTGTCGTTTATCCCTTTAGCAAAAAATCTTGTTCTGCGTTTAATGTGGATACTGTTGCCTGAACTCAATGACAATACAGTGATAAAGTTGCTGAGTTGGTGCCCTCTCTCTATCTTGTCAGCTCATTGCCACACTACTCTATTTGTAAATATTATGTTCACTTGATCTAAAACTACCACCAAAAAAAAAAGTCAAATATTTAAATTTTGGTGATCTACCGTATTAGAAAAATTTGGAAATCTCAAACTTTAATGATACCTTTTATCACAGAAGTAACTACTGCTACTAGAGCCACACTAACAGTTCAAGGTCATGCCGCTGTGGACTTTTAAAGGGCAGCATTTTCTTTGACAAGGTTTTCACTGCAGATACTGGACTTTGATTGTCACGGACAGCATGGTTTTGTAGACCCAGCACGTTACTGCAGTAAGATAACGAAAAAAATCTCAACCAAATACGCAATCTTTGACAGAAAGTCTTCCTCAAGCCTACAATATTTTAAAAATAGTCACACATTTATTTCTCTTGTTTGAGAGAACGGAAGCAATCAGTTTTTACAAGCCTTACTTATGACTTCGGCCAATGAAAAAACAATCAAATGACTGGTTTATTATAATTTGTTACAAAAACCAGTAAATGTCATGTTCGATCAGATCACGGCCGATTTCAGACAGGAACTCAGTGATTGACTGTGGTACTGTGACTGATGATGTTTATGTGTGAACACGATAATATTTAAATATTTAAATATTTTTTTTAAAATCTCAGTGAAATAGTTGTAAAAAAAATTCAAATATATATAAAACCATCCCTCCCCTTTATTTTTATTTCGGTTAAATTTAAGAGCGATGAAAATATAAGTTTTTATAGAGGTGTTCTTTTAAACTTGTTTTCTTGTCTCACTGATAATATAACAAAAACTTAGAAAGCAATGATGAATGAATTTGGGAGAAACTAAAGAAGGAAACAAACATAGGTGAACAGACGCTGGCTCGCAAGGAATTTGCCTTAAATTTCAGATATAATATCTGATTCTCTGTGGTGGCAATTTAGAATTGCAATCTTCAATATGATCTCTATTGTGAGATAATATTGCAAATCACTTCCAGACTATGCAGCTCTGAGTTTGCTTAAGGTTCTTTTATGGGCTGCTAATGGAAAACACAAGTTTTCTTTCTCTGTGTGACATTGAAGGATTGATTCAACAGGAACTTTTGCGATAAGTTCAAAAATTTTTGGTTGTTTTCATGAATCTTTTTTTTTTATTATCATAATGTTTGTCAAATCTTCATTTATTAATTGGTAAAGGGAACTATAATAATGGCAACGTTTCGATGATTTTGAGATTAATTATTTTTCTTTCTGTAGTAGTATCATGTTATGTATACTTAAAGGTTATGGGCTTTTATGTGTAGTCATATAAACTTTAGTTGAATATCAAATGCATTTTATGTTTTATCCATATTGTTTTTGACGTATTATCATCTTGTTTCCATTTTTTACATGTAGATGAATCTGTGTTGATCAAAGATCTATGTATTACTCTCATTTCTCCTCTCCCACCAACAAAACTTGGTTTTTTATCTTTGAGAAAACAATGAAAATGCCTCTGGTTGAACACTGTCTTAACATTATTCATGGGAATAGAAATAGGCAAACTCATCAAATAATATACTCAATACTATCCTTTTCTGACCTCATAAAAAAATATTGCGAAAGCTTAATTTATTCAAGAAATCCCTAGTGGCTGCTGCACCTAAATATAACAGTGTCGTAGAAATAAGATTCTTAGTTTAGTTGGTGATGGATGTATCCTAGAATATTTTAATTATTTGATTTAAAAATCATTATAAAGTATGCTTATAGATTTTCATACATCAAAGCTACTAATCAAAAGTCTGTATTGAACAGAGCAAGGTCCAAAAAATATGACTTATGTTCTAAATATCTTACTTAAGCCCAGATAATTAAAGGGAAAGTCTTAGGATGTCTCAGCTTTATAGAGGTGACAAAATTGTTCAAAAATTTAGATATCTCGTAAAATACTGTCAAATGCAAATAAATTGAAAGAACACAAGAAAATGAAACAGTTTTTTGACCATTTATGATTAGTCTTGCAGTAATATAAAAAAGGTGGCAGGTGTAGGCCTATATATCTTCTCTTCCAAAAAAAAAGAAAATATCTGTTCTGAGGCTATAGTAATGTAATCTCTCATTGAGACCCACCTTTTAATAAATCCTACAATTCACCTACACCTGAGGTTTTCACCTACAGTTTTGTGGGGCCTAATTGAGAGTTTCCACGATTGATTTTATTTTTCACTACTAACTCTCATGTTCCTTTTCTTTTTCTCAGAAAGATACGTATTGAGCAAGCTGAATATCAAATAGTAGGCCAGAAGTTGTCCTTTAAGGTCTTCCCTTTTCTTCAAATCATTTCTCTCTGCTCTTTTTCTCCTTTGTGAGGAAATGACATGGCCTCTCTACCTACATCTAAAAGTTAAAATGTCTCGCGAACAGGGTGAATGAGTCGGCCGTCGTAATTTTCAAGTTTTTGCTGTTTCTAACAAGGTGTTCTTGTAAGCTTTTACACGTCAAATTTAATAAATTATTACAATTTTGTGAAAAGGTTTTGAGACTTTTGCTTATTTGAAATATAGAGAAAAAAATACAGTACCTAAAATGTTTTTTTCTGGTAAAAAAAAAAAAAAGTAATTTGCGACTTTCAACTCACTCTCCCTGGACGTGAGAGAAATGATTGATGGGTACCAATTTTTCACACATCAAATCAAAATGCTGATGCAGTAGTTGTTGTGATCTGAAAAACAAAACTTTTGTTGGTTTCTAACAGACTCACTTCTTTTCTTCCCACCTTTCAATCTCTGAATACCAAAGACCTTTTTTTTTTAATACTAAATCAAACTTGCACTAGTTGCAGGCATGTATCTTTGTCTTAAGGAATAAGAAGGTGATTAACAATGTAATTTTTATGTAGCCCTTTTTTCATCACTGACTTTCTCTCCTGTCATGAAAAAAAAGTTTTCTCCAATCATTCCAACTATGTAGAATCAGTTTGTTAGATTGTCGCAATCGGCAGCCTGCTTAGATTGTACGCTCGGCGGCTTGAAATGCTCATTTTTAGTTTCAGACGAGTCAATATAACTTGAACTTGTACTATTATTCAAATGTTTGCTTAATTTGAACTATATTCAGATTATCGGTTTTATCCCATCTTTTGAAATGTATACAAATAATTCAATTTTATTTGGATAATTTAAAATCAAATTTTGTTGAGATGCGGTTCAGAATATCAGACCTGGACTATGTATGCTTTGTTTTTTTATGAATTAGAAATGTACTAAGATGAAACAGGGAAACTTAGTTTTATTCATGGAAAATTGTTTTATCGTAAGAGGGGAGGGAAGGGTTGTCAATAGCAAATGTTATATCCATGTTGTTTTTTTTTTAATTTTTTTTTAAATATCAAATAAGAATATTCTGCATTTTTTAAATAATTTTTTATAATTTAATTCATTTTTTTAGCTGTTCTAGTTTCTCATTGATGGTTAATTTTTTTTTTTTTAAACTTTTTCCAAGGTTGAGTTTCTAGTCAACTTAATTGCAATACTTTTTTTTCCCCAATTCATTGAAAGAAATTTGTTCATGTAGAATTTTCAAAATTTAAGCACATATTAAAAATCCAGCATCATGCAGCTGTTTTTAAAACAACCATAGGTTATGTAAATTTCCTTTTGTAACCTTTTTTACCACTATCGTATATTGGTTTTACAGATGCTGCAATTTGGCTTTTTAAAAACTGGTTCAAACTTTAACTGTCGAACTCACCAGGGGCAATGAAATACTGCTTATGGCAACATCCTTTCTTGAAGGACTTAAGCAAAATGGTCGTTGAATAATATCTCTAGGCGCGGCCATTTTGTTGGTGCTACTCCTGTAGCACAGGTCTACTTAATAAGACTTCTACTTAAATGGAAGTTCATGTTTTCTTTTTGAAATGCATTTACTTTGTCGTCGGAGCTATCATTAAAAAAAATACTGGTGAAGATCAATGTACATTCACTGATTGGTTAAAAAGTTAGTGAGTTCTTGAATTTCACTGAATATGGTACCTGTGTATTTTATTATGACCATAAACTTCTATTTTCGGTGTGGACTGAAATTACTGCAATGTTGTTCGGGCATTTCCGTAAAGCCTACAGTGACATTGCAATTGTGTAATATGTAATAAAAAATGAGGTTTAAGATAGAACTTTTTCTTGCAACAAGAAATATATTAAGCTCCTCAGAAATAAAAAAAAAATGAATGAAAATTAAGTTAGAGGCCGATAACATAACACATTTCCAATTAAGATTCAGTTATGAAAATTTTACATGACAATTCTTATCAGTGATATTTTAACGTTTCTGGCATTATGACTATGTTCTCTCCTATGCCATATTTTAATGCCATTTATACGTAATCATGTTTGTTGTGTCTTTTATAGATCAATTGCAAAAAAAAAGAGACATTAATTTATTCTGAAAGTTGTCGCTGTATTTTGTTTTGTTTATTGTTAATGAGAATACTGTATATGAATTGTGTCAAGCCCCTGATGATATCTGTATGTTGTACGGCGCTGGGGGGTCTGCTACCAGCTAGCATTGATATGTTGCCGTCACCCCCCCACTTCCACGCACCTCAAAGTGGATGTTCTGAAATAAATATGTGCTTATTGATCATGTGTGATTTTGTACTGTCATCTCTTTCTGTGTTGTTATAAGAGAACAAGAGGTGAAATGTGAAAAAATGAGTTGTGTAAGGAAAAAGAAACTTGTTTTAGGTTTCTGTGCAGGTACGTGGCATTTTGTAGGAGTATTTTTAGTGTCCATTCAAATAAAAAATAAAATAAAAAGTTGATTTTATCCAAAGTTTAATAGTAAAATTATGAAGAAAAAAAGGGAAAGGGACCTAAAATCGAGTTTGTCTTAAATGGAGTCCACTGTAAGAGACCTAAATAGAGTTTGTCTTAAATGAAGTCCACTGTAAGAGACCTAAATAGAGTTTATCTTAAATGGAGTCCACTGTAAGAGACCTTAATAGAGTTTATCTTAAATGGAGTCCACTGTAAGAGACCTAAATAGAGTTTATCTTAAATGGATTCCACTGTAAGAGACCTAAATAGAGTTTGTCTTAAATGGAGTCCACTGTAAGAGACCTAAATAGAGTTTATCTTAAATGGAGTCCACTTTAAGGGACCTAAAATCAAGTGAACTCCACTGTAAGGAACCTAAAATCAAGTGAACTCCACTGTAAGGGACCTAAAATCAAGTGAACTCCACTGTAAGGGACCTAAAATCTAGTTTATCTTAAGTGGACTCCACTGTAAGGGACCTAAAATCTAGTTTATCTTAAGCCGTCTAATTTATCTCAATAAGTTAAGGGGACTCGACTGTGAGGGACCTAAAATCTAGTTTATCTTAAACGGACTCCACTATATATGTGTAACAACCAGTGCTAATGAATTGGATGTCCCAATGGTCCATATAACAGGGCGTTGATGTTTCAAACAGCGCATTTTTCTGGGCTTCCTAACGATTACCTCAGTGTTGACACTCATTGCGGGCACAGGTGTCCATTCGATGGATAATGCTAAGTTTTACAAGTGCGGGGTTTCTTTCTTCTTCTTTGGCGTTGTTAGGTTTGAACTAAACTTATTTCAAAGTCAATGACGTTCATTTTCAGTCAATCGAAGTATATTGAGGGTGATAGAAAATAACCATCTTGTTCCCCAGCAGTTACGCTTGTTATTGTAAGGCTCACTTAGTAACTTAGCATCCCATAACCCACATAGACACCGATCTAATTCTATAGCATGTAACAGGCGTTCTTCGTGCATCAACAAACAGATCTGCATCTTAGCCAGACATCTGCCCAAACGTCTTTAACTGAGTGACCTTTAGAACATGAGGAAGAGCACATCCTATGAGCAAACGACCCTCTGGCTTCTGCTCCTGCAGTTTGATGTAGGTCTAATAATAATTGTGAAGACGGCAGTCTGTTTGCAAAACCTATGGGCATTATATTTGCATTCCTTTAGTTTTAGCAGCCATTCTCAGGTTGTGCACAACGTTGTTGAACTAGGAAGCATTTAGCGACTAACTTTTAAATCAGAAATTCACAAGACCCTTAGAATCAGTCTTGGCAAATCATACCTGCGCCACATCAAATATACGCTCTAAATGCATTGAGAAACTTTTATTTGGTTGCAATAGGAAAACTGCACCTTTGGCTTGTTTGGCTTTGACATTCTGGCGTCCAAATCATTGTACTTGCGCACATTGACCAAAATATTGTGAAAAAAAGAGAGACCCAATTGATTTGAAATTGATAGCATTTTATTCATGATGAGATACACAATACTTCACATGTACAGCAATATATACACCGCACCAGCCATTTTCCATGTCTTCAATTGAATAAACAAAACGTTTATAGACTCAAAGTATACATGAATTTATACTATAGTATTTAATCTGATACCCAATAAAAGAAAACTGCACCAAAATCCATACTTCAGATCTGCCTCAAAAGCAGCGCAAACCATAGACTTTATAAACAAACCTTTTTTCAAGGCTAATTTGTCACGTAACCTAATTTTTACGAACTTTCTCACAACACTACCATATATTTACAGTCGCTTTCATTTAATCGACATAAAAAGTAATATATAAATTAAGGCAATATGCAAATAACTGCAACATTTTGATCGATATGAGAATTTACTTTTACAAAAACTCAAACAGATTAAAATTAGCGGTTCAGGGAGCGATTTCGTAGAGACTGGCAAAAGCCATTAATCAATGCGCCCTGCTGTGGTTTTGAGTTACAAATCGCAGTTTTTTTCTTTTCTTTTCAAAAGAACATGAAACCTTTTGAAATGCATTATGGAAATTCATTCCCTTTCTGTGCATGGTTAAGCTTTAGTCTTTGGAGGAAAGATGAAGATGGTATTGTAGAACGCATTGCTTTATTAATTAAAAATTGGGGCTAAAATCCCTTAAATGCCTTTGGCAGTCCACGCTGAGGCGTCCACTGCCAATATCCAGGGATACGCGTGTCGGGGAATCAATCATATGCATGATGTCTCCCGTCTCATAAACGTATGATGATCTGACAAAAGCCTTCGGTTGTCGGTGATGTCTGGCGTCATTTTCTAAATACGTGTACGCAATAGCGTAGGGAAATCGATTGGCTTGCTGTTTACAGGGTAAATTTGTACTTTGCCGTGTAAACTGACGAGTATGCTCAAAACTTTTGATTTTCTGTGGTCAGCCAATTAAAAGAATTATAGTGCGCCGTCTGCGGCAGGCAGATCACTGACTGTCCTAATCGGGCTGACGTAAGTGTCTGCGGACAACACAGGACTGGTGGTTACGTCGTCAAATCTCTAGAACTTCATTTTAGAAGTGAAGTTTCTCCAGGTGGTCGGATATGTAGGATTCCTTGCGGCTAATTGACGTGTCGATTACAGAGACGGCATGGAGCCGGCCGTGAGGTATGGACTCGGTTTGCGTGAAGCATATTGTAGGGTTAACAGAACCGGGCAAGCCCAACATCTGGGGAGGGCAAAAGTTTAGTTTCGCGTTTAAAATGAAAAAAGAGAACGAAAAGTTTACTCTTAGAGGTTTTTTTTTTTCATTTAAATTTTTAAACAATTGGGCAAATGATTTCACTGGTAAGATCTCAATTTTAACGCTCAGAAGCAAATGAAATAAAATAATAGCTAATATCCCTAATTCATAACTTTACCAAAGGCCTACCTAGCATTTTAGCACACAAAAAACAACAAATAAAAAG
>BMAT01000161.1:51116-61282 GCA_019649035.1 Elysia marginata
ATTCGTAGTAGTAGTAGTAGTGATAGTAGTCGTAGTAATTGTAATAGTAGCAGCAGCAGCAGTAGTAGAAGTAGTAGTAGTAGTAGTAGTAGTAGTAGTAGTTGTAGTGATAGTAGTCGTAGTAGTTGTAATAGTACTAGCAGCAGCAGTAGTAGTAGTAGTAATAGTAGTAGCAGCAGCAGCAGTAGTAGAAGTAGTTGTAGTTATAGTAGTAGTAGTAGTAGTAGTAGTAGTAGTAGTAGTAGAAGTAGTAGTAGTCGTCGTCGTAATAGTAGTAGTAGTAGTAGTAGGAGCAGCAGCAGTAGTAGTAGTAATAGTAGTAGCAGCAGCAGCAGTAGTAGAAGTAGTTGTAGTTATAGTAGTAGTAGTCGTAATAGTAGTTGTAGTAGTAGTAGCAGCAGCAGCAGCAATCCTTTTGCTTGTCAATTTCAATTGCTAACTTATTAACTATTGTAGCTGAAATCTTACTGGAAACTCGAGGGTCTTTACTTTGGGTGGGATAAAACACGGTGCTTTGTATTTATCCCAGCTTGAAACGTCGTTGGCTTCTCCTGGCGAAAAAGATAATGCGGCAAAGAAACAGATAATGAGCGATAGATCAAATAAAGTTTTGGCAGGAGCATTACCAACAACTTCGAAGCTTACATCAACTACCAATGCCATTTTTTAAACTATTTCAAATTATAATTGTTATGCTATTTTTTCTTTATCCGGCGGGCGCCCACCTTATGAATGAAAGAAGTGCAATCATGATTGATTATGATCAATAATGGTAATAATAATAATTATTAATGATAATATTTATTATAGTAATCATAATAATATTAATAATGATAATAGTGATAATAATAATAATAATTATAATAATAATAATAATAACAATAAGAATGATGATGATGATTATGATAATAATACTACTAAAAATAATAATGATAGCTATGATAATAATTATGATAATGATAATATTTCATGGCAAGTGTTTCGATCCTTCAAACTCCTGAAATTCTAAGGGGACTAGGCCAAATCTAGGTCGTGACTCCCAAATGCCTCCCCGCAGCCTTTTCTATCCTGCTTGCCTGCTTTGAGATTCAAACTCGGAAGTAACGAGTCCAATTTTCAACCATTTCAGCCAAGCAAGCTCCCAATTAAGATGTCCGAGAAGGACATACCATGGATTACTAGCAAAGATCCGGAAAGAGGAAGATAAAGAGATATTGAGAATGGCTGCCTCCAGCAAACTACTTGCAAAGGTCCGGGAAGAGGAAGATAAAGAGATATTGAGGATGGCTGCCTCCAGCAAACTACTTGCAAAGGTCCGGTAAGAGGAAGATAAAGAGATATTGAGGATGGCTGCTTCCTGCAAAGAGAGGAAAAAGGGGACACACGCAGCCTGGACTCAGGTTTATACTAGAATCACACTAGTGTCGGGAACGACGGGCACACCATGGTATTTACTTAACATGGAGTTTTCGGCCTGTGCTACCGCCATCTAGGCCTAATCACGAATATAAGGTCTAAACGCCAACCGTGAGTAATGCCCTTGAGAATCAAAGTGCAGCATCTGCAGTATAAACCATATGGGAGATACTGCACTTTGATTATCACGAAAAGAGTAGATGTTATGGTTGTACGTCTGTGAGGTTGTACATTGAGTCTTAAGCTTTGCACAGACCTGTGATAAGAACAACGTCCGTCATGTCTCGCGTGATGTCAATGGTCGGAGTATCCACGTGTTTAACCTTCATATCCTCTAGTCTGGAAAGTAACATCTCTTTGGGAAGGCTCTGTGGAGGTCAGAAGTCAAACAGTGAAACAGCTAAAATGATGTAGCGTTACACTGCTGCGAAACATTTGAGGCAAAAGAAGAAAAAAATTTTTTTTCAAAATTTACTCGATGATTCTCATTTGGCATTATTTTCCCTAACACAGCGACAGACTCTCACTTGGATATCTCTTTGGAAAGGCTCTGTGGAGATCAAAAGTCACACAGTGAGAGAAACGATAAAAATGGTGTGAAATTTTACTGCTGCAAAATGTTAGAGGCAAAAGAAAAAAGTGGTTTTCAAGATTCACTAGGTGATATAATTGTATGACCTTATTTTCCCTAACACAGCGACAGGCTCTCACTTGGATATCTCTTTGGGAAGGCTCTGTGGACGTCAAAAGTCACAAAGTGAGAGAAACGATAAAACATGATGTAAAGTTGTACTGCTCCGAAACATTTGAGGCAAAAAAGTGAATTTCCAAGATTTACTAGGTGATATAGTTATCTGGCATTGTTTTCCTTAACCCACTGGCAGTGACACACTCTCACTTTGGCATCTCTTTAGGAAGACTCTGAGCGGGGTTTGTACACTATAAAACTGCCCACCCTATATCCCTACTGATCAAGCCGCTCGATGTTTATGTCTCATAAGTCAATGTCAGGGCGGTATTCGAACATTCTAAAATTGCCCATCCCGTAAAACGCTTCTGTGACGAGACAACGTGTTACCTGGTAATTTGAGACATTGGAAAGAACATTGACGGCCACCCGCATAGCGCACACCTGCCACAGACGAGTTTTGAGGGGCGGGTTCAAATCTGAGAAGAAGAGAAACATGGTCTCCAAGCTCTCGGAACTCATGTATATTGTCTGAAAGAGAACAGAGGGGAAAAACGACTTGTAAATAGTCTTAAAAGAAATGGGGATAAATGGTGACCATGCTGTTTGTCGTAAGTAAATATATAGGTGAACGTGTGTGTTCTTTCTATAAAGTTTTTTGCCTTTATTCCGAATCTTTTAAATCTTTGTTCTTTTTTTTTACATCTCAATATGTATATTTGTCTCTGTCTATCCTTGTGTGTCTGTAGTAGTCTCTCTCCCATTTCTCACTGCCACACTTACTTTACGTTTTTCAATATTGCCAAGATATGCCGAAACCGCTGCTCCAAATAGGCAATAGTAACTGTAACAGTCCCATGATATGATCGAAAACTTCAGCCTAATATTGGCAATTTTTTTTATCGTACATACTGTAAATATGGCGATGATACGATAGAAACCTTCAGCCTAATTGGCAATGTTATCACATTAGTGGAACGATATGAAATAAACCTGCAGCTAAAATTAACATAATAGTGCGATAATATGACGAAAACTTTTAGCCAAATTGGCAACTGTTAATATAATATGGCAATGACATGACGAAAAAAATTATCTATAGCGACAACTGTTCATATGATAGTGCGATGATATGACGAAAACCTTTAGCCAAATCGGCAACTGTTAATATAGTATGGCAATGACATGACGAAAAAAAATTTAGCCATAGCGACAACTGTTCATTATAATACTAGTGCGATGATATGACGAAAACCTTCAGCCAAATTGGCAACTGTTAATTCAATATTGCAATGACATGACGAAAAAAAATTATCCATAGCGACAACTGTTCCTTTGATAGTGCGATGATATGACAAAAACCTTTAGCCAAATTGGCAAATGCAAGCAAAATAGTGTCTAACTAAATACTCCGTCGCCTTCTACAATATATAGGCCCTGCGCTAGTGATACTTCATTTTTCTACGGGGCAAACTTCAGAAAGGGTTTTCTTTTTCAGACCATCTATTATAGTGCCATGAAAGTACCGACCTTCACAGTTGTTTCACAGATGAGCGTGGCCATACGCGGGCGGCGTGTGAGCTCGCTTATCTCCCCTACCACGTTGCCTGTGGAGAGATACTCCAGGGTCTGCGTGGTGGTCTTGTTCTGTGGAGACACTGGACACACCACCTGAGGGGGTTGGTGGGGGGGGGGGGGGGGGAGATATTTCTTGGTTGCAGTTAAGTTTTCAACCATTCCTTGTATTACACGTTATGGCTGTCATCCAGTCCAATGAGAGCGAAGATAAGACTGATGGTAACTATATTATAGATTTTCAAATGTGTGAAGCCCTGTGAATGTGTACATGATTGGTATGTAGGTATTTTTTTTACAAAAATAAGTAACATGGGATGAGCGGTGGCGCAATGGGTAGGGCGGTTGGCCGCCCTCCGAAAAGTCCGGGGTTCGATTCTCAGTCCGGGCAAAAACCTTATTTACTCTCGTGTTCCACCCCTCCCGGCACCTAATATGGGTAGGTAGGTCTCTTAAGACTCGGCAAAAGTAAAGTTGGCAAAGAAAGCAATGAAAAACTACCTCACTATGCCGTTTGCTTGAAAAAATAAGAACCCTGCCCCTTGTTCCCTTACGCTCCCCAGTCTTTATTTGCTCCCCTATGCCCATCCACCATCTGATGGGTTGTTAAGCCTCTTAAGACGCGTCGAAAGTAAGCGCAGCAAAGGAAGCAATGGAAAAACTACCTTAGCTCACTATGCCATGTGCCTGAAAAATACAAGGACCCTGTCCCTGATTCCTTTTCGCTCTCCAGTCTTTATTTACTCCCCTGTGCCCATCCAGGACCTGTGGGTAGCTAAGTCTCTTGAGACACGGCGTCGGTTAAGGCATCAAGGAAGGCAATGAAGAACTAATTCATAGTGCCATGTATCTTAAAAAATAAGGACCCTACCAACTGTTCACTTACGTTCGCCTCGAGTTTGGTAAACTTTACTTTACTTGAATAAGTAAGATAACACGTACCCTGACCAATCCGCTGATGATGACGTGGATGCCGTTGAAGGGGTCGTCGATGTTGACGATCCTATCGTTGTACTGAAACACGATACGCTGGCCGACGGTCTGGATGTAATCCACGACTTGCATGTTCTTGTCGATCCAGGCGATGGAGGCCAGGATCTTGCGGGTGGATGGGATCTGGAGCTTGGGCGGCGCCGACTTGAGCCACTTCATCTTGGATTCGATCACCTGCCTCGTAGGAAAGTGGTCACTGTTTTAGTGATTGATTTGTGCAACTTCTAGGGATATACATGTGTATCGTGGTATCAGACGTAAGCTGAGTGTTGAATTAGGGGTGGGGGAAGGAGGGATAGAGAGTGCCGTATTGTCTTTCTATAGGAACAGTTGTGATGTTTTGTCCCTCCCACGCCAAAGGGGGTGAGAGAGGGAGAAGTGGGGGTGGGGGATGGTTAAAAGATTTTTTTCACAAAGTCAAACGATATAAATGGTGAACAGCTGTATTGTTTTATGGCGAGATCAATAGAACTAAAGCGGACAGAGTAGAGTTGATATATATATTACTTTCGTAACATAATGTAAAGAGATGAAATTTGTAAAGCTTTTTAATCCCAACCACGGCAATTTACAAGAACCAAACCTACGGTAAAAAACAACGAAAGGGGTATTAAGCCCCCATCCCCTCCCTCCCTCAGGTCTAAGCCCTGAAAAGTTTACCTTTAATCATATCTCATACTATGTTCCAGAGTTATACATTCTTTTCTTCATTTAAGAATGCTACGTTCCAGTAATGCAATTTGTCTAATATGTACAGTGGCATTCTTTTTTATGAATGTAAACGAAACTTGGACAATCCTTGCAATAACCCACTCAGACAGCAGCGCTCAATCTGAACTCACTAACCTTTGTAAAAAGCAAACCCTCGGTCTCATCAATGCCGCCTTCTTCCATGAGGGTCTTGGCACCGTCCCTCATCACGTTCAGCACGGACCGGATGGCCTGGCATGTTTTCACCTCTAATGCAATGTCAGGATGAAGCCCCTGCAGGAGACCTGCGCAATACAACAAAAAAGATGGCAATCAATCGATTCGAGAAATGATGGTACGAAGTGGTACTACAGACCTTGCGCACCGACGACGATAACGTATGACGTAATAACAATCATAGGTAGCGTGAGTTTTGCAGCAGATGATTGACCGACGGGCTCTGCTAGCCCATTAGCCATCTTGGATTTCCTCCGCTTCGGGCTTCGTCCTCCTGAGCGGGGCCGTAGCGCATATAGATTAAAAGTAAACGAATGTGTATAATGCTCTGTAAAGATTCTTAGAAATCTTCTACTCTCCGCTACCTTTTTTGTATAGCAGATGGTACTGGAAGCGATTTGTAAAGATTACAGTGATAGCATTTATCGAATTGAAAGAAAAAAAAGTCTATAAATTGTATGTGGAGACTTCTGGTGAATTATGAAATTTCATTTGAATTTCATTTGTTCTGAATGATGTTATGTTTGCAATTGATACTTTTGAAGGATCATAATGTTTGCATTTAATGACTTACAGATGACAACAGTATTTGCATTTGATGACTTTCGAAGAACATATTCAAATGCTACCATTTAACATTTTCAGGAAATATTATAAAACTTCAGTAGGATTTTGCTTGATCATCACACCAAATAATCGGTTAATTTGGTCACCATATTGTTGATGACATGTTAAAGCATGTAATCACAAAGGAGACCAAGACAGCGCCATTCTGTTTGAGTTAAATAAAGCCTGGTCAATGTGACATCTCACCTAGTTCTCTCAGAACCTCCAGCTTTCCTGCCTGGGCTTTCGACATGATCTCACTCTGGATGTTCGGGTCATCTGAGATGTGCTCAATGAAAGGCATTGTCATCTGATGGTGAGTAGTAAAAACAGAAGACAGAAAGCTAGAGTAAACAGGAAAAATAACAAATACACCATACTCACCAATTTTTCGCGATCTTAATGCTATCTTATTCTGACTACAATTTGGGTATAATTGGAACAAATGAAAGATAAGCAGCAGATCTTTATTTTTATTGGGGAATTATAAATAAGGCCCCTAACCCTGTAACCCCCAATCAAACGGAAGTTTGAGTGGCTCTTGCGCAAATTAAAAAATAATGGAGAAAGAGCAAGATATAGCTAAGCTCTCTATTTCTTTTTAAATGAGTAATACTAAAAGAGTATTAAGAGAGATCGTTTTTTCTGAACACAAACCTTGACGTGTACAGTTTAAAGCGCTGCTCATTTCACCGCATGTTTGTGTTGCTTAAAGCTTTGAGTTTACAAAAAATAGTAATCAAGAAAAACTTTCATAACGAAGTAGCAGGTAAAAGAACGCAGTTACATTATCTTTACCAGTAAGAAAATCCAAAGTTTTTTCTAGTCACTAAAGGGTCATTAGGATCTTACTTTTGATCGACATGTATGTAGGTCACATGAAGGTACTTTGCGCTGGCTGATGAATCGGTTGAATTGTTCAACATTTCTATAGTTTTCGGAAACTAATCTCATTACTAATTACTGCGATAAATCAGTAATTTCAACGAAATCTCATATTAAAAGAGCCGTTCAGAAGAAAAAAAAATGTGCTTATCTTGAATGGAAACCTCATTAATAGTCTCGCCACCAAGCCTAATTAGCAGAACGGCCCCATGGCTACGCACCTCTGTCGATCTGACAAATCCTCGTGCCATATCGCAAGCTGTGGTCAGCTGGCTATGAATTTGCAGGTTGATGATGTGGATGACTACATGGACCAAAACCTGGAGAATGTAGTCACGTCAATTGGCATAAACATAAGCTGGGGTAATACTCAAATCGCAAGTGAACACGAGAGAATTATTAGGTATCCCCAATTATCGGCTTTACGTTTTGGGAGTACAGAGTACAGGCTTAACAAATGCCATGTTTTGCAATTACTAAGGGAAGAAACGATCATCATCATCATCATCATCATCATCTCCACACGCAGGTAAAATGATGAGACTGGCCTATAAAAACTCGGAAGTAATCACCTGACCATTGTTATTGGCTTGGAATTGTGAATCAAAAGTACTCTAAGAGCGTTCATTTACGCTGCAAAGTTCTTTTTTCCTATCGTGCCACACAAGTAGTGCGCAATCTGCAATGATCTAAGCAAGGAGGAAGGCGAAAGTGGTTGGTGTTTTATCAATCATCGCTCGAACCCACTTCTCATTAAGTCAAACTGCTACCATTATCCTCGCTAGCTATATTTTACTCACTATTGTTACCAAATATATTTCCTATCACTTTCGTCTTCAGTTTCAAATGCTACAACTATGTTATTACCAGAAAAAAATTGAAAGCCCAATAACTTGTTACACCAGGTAAAATTAGCACCGTCAGCACCACTAGTTGAAATAGTTACATGCATCTTCAATGGGTAATTTTTATATCTTTATAATTTGCCACCAAGTAAATTTACCACTGCCAACAGCGCTGGCTCTTACTGAGTAAATTTTCTACTCCCGTTGCCAATATACATTCTACCTCTATCATCTAAGCCAGGCAGACTTATTACCAATATCGTTACCATGTAGTTTTTATTCCTGCCAAAAATGTCACTATCGTCGTCAACAGTTAACATTGCTTCTACCTTCATCACGAAGTAAAGTTACCACTACCACTATGGGACTGTTTCAGGACTAACCTCTCTTGTGTGTAAAATTGAAAAGGTGAGCTCACCAGCGAACTCTTCTGTTGGCGAGTTAGTTTATTCAAGTAACCCCAGTGCTGAATCTAAGCCTAAAAAATCATCATTGCCCAAGGGGAACTACCCCTAAAGAAAAGCTTAAAAACACCTTATTGCCCCAGAGAAACTACCCCTAAAGAATTCTTTTTTAAGTTTATAGAACAGCCCCATAGTTCTCACCAGTTAAATTTTCCAGGTTAATTACCCCCTCCTCCCCCCCCACACACACACACACTGGTACCTCTAGGAACTGTGCGAGTCTGAGAAGTCGTAAATAGTAGAGCGCCTGGACGATGTCATTGTTGTGGTCACCCTGCCCCGCCAGGTCGACGTGCAAGACCTCCAGGTAGCCCACGCCCAGGGACACCGTGTTGACCAAGAACCACACCGTGTACATGTAGCGAAACTCGAACATCACGCACTGAGAAAAAAGGTTGAAACAAAGCATGACGAACATGACGCACTGAGAAAAAACGTTGAAACAAAGCCTTACATGACGAATATGACGTCATCATCATCATCATCCAGTGCCGTGCCGCATGGCATTAGCGATCATGCCCCTCCACACATCACGCTCTCTTGTCATTTTGATCATTTCTACCGTAGAGCCCACTCCAAGCCAAGCCGAGAGAAAACGACTGACGGGCTGGCGTCTTGGCTTGGAGTGGGCTCTTGGCTTGGAATATGACGAACTGAGCAAAAAAGTTGAGACAAAGCCTAACATGACGAATATGACGTGCTGAGCAAAAGGCTGAAACATGACGCACTGAGCAAAAACGTTTAAACAAAGTTTAACATGACGAATATGACGTACTGTGCAAAAAGGTTGAAAAAAAGCTTGCGTGAGCCGAGTTTTCTTAAAACTCTTTTCAGAACCTTTTTTTTCACTCAACAAAGAGTGACAAATAGAAGAACTTAAATTTCAAACATTATTTTATTAGCTTGAAGAGTTTCCCGCCATAACTATTTTGCAATGCAAGTAAAAACGTGCTTATTTTTGCGATATAAATAATTATGATATTGGAAGTCTAAAAAGTAAAAAATCGTATATTTTGTGTCAATGTATGAGAAAAAAACTATGTGTTTATTTGAGAGATAGGTGTATGGGTATGTTCAATTCTTAATTTGTGCAAAAAGTTAGATAGACAGGTAGATAGATTGGTAGATAGACTGATAGATAGATTGGTAGATAGACTGATAGATAAATAGATATATTTATAGATAAATAGATGGATGGCTAGATAGGTAGATAAATAGAGAGATGGATAGATAGATAGATAGATAGATAGATAGATAGATAGATCGAAAGACAGATAGATAGAGAGATGGATAGATGGATAGATAGATAGATAGATCGAAAGACAGATAGATACATACATACATAAATTAACAAAGACTTCTTAAGTTCAGTCTGGCAGACTAAACTTCAAAAGCAATAAGTAGGGAAAGATTGCAGGGAAAAAGAAAAGGCACAAATTATACTGGGAAAGTACTCACCCTAAATATGAAGAATACACTCATCAGCACGAGCATGACGATGTTGCACTTCTCGAAGAGGACGTAGGAGTCCGGCACAATCTTACTCACTTTGAAAGCCACCGAGAGGCTGATGAGCAGCGAGTCCATGCCAAACAGACCCAGTGGCAGCAGCACGCTCTGACTCGTCCTCCAGATAGCTCTGTGGACACACCCACAGTACACACTAAACATGCGCACTTTGGTGTGCAGAGGGGCTGGTCTTTCGTAATTATCTTCTTCTTTTCTATTTCTTCTTTAACTTTGTCTCCTTCTTCTTCTTCTTCTTCT
>BMAT01000161.1:80770-91695 GCA_019649035.1 Elysia marginata
AAACAATATGAATTCGCAGGGGTGGGGATAAAGGTGGGATAGGAGCTGGGGAAAGGGGATCGCCAGAGCTGCATTTGGAGAAAACAGTTAAGGTAAATGAAAAATCCGATTTGATGTTATATAGGCAATGTTGTACAGAAATATACAAACAGAGAGAGAGAGAGAGAGAGAGAGAGAGAGAGAGAGAGAGATTGAGAAGGACAAACAGAGAGACAGGCAAGAACAAGAAGATTACAGGTGGGAAGCAGAAAATGTTTTAAATTATGAAGGAAGATAGATAACTGGAAGTACGTGTATACAAATAGTGATAGGGGCGCACAGAGAAAGAAAGACAGTGATTCTAAATGAAAGAAGGAAAGGAAAGAAGGGAAAGGATGAGATTTGCGAAGTGAAAGAGAAAAGTAGGAATTCAGAGGAATTGTTTGAAATGACTTGAAGAAAAAAAATTACCTCCTATCAAAAATATACAAGCGCGATAAAGCATATCCACTTGATACTCGTTGTTTTCATTTTGGAGATGGAATGCCCAGTCCGTAGATGGTTCCAAACTTGCCTCTTTGGAACTGTTTACTTCAGGAATTATGTATTTAAGCTTTGTAGACATCACGTGTCTTAATCAGCCAGTCGCCTCAACACAATTGTTCAAACTGGCTCCAGGTTTTCAGTTGTAGTTTTGTTTCTACAGTTATTTAGATTAGCAATTCATGATTAATGTGTAAACTTTCGTTTTTTAAGCCGACGGGTACGGCAAGTCAAATATATTCAGATGACCATTACTAGAAAGTTAATTTAAATTATACAGAAAATTTCTGAAATTAAGGTCTGTATAAAGATCGACTGAAAACTTATAATCAGTTGATTTTGAATTGATTGTTTCACCCATAGTGGGCTTCTTAAGCATAACGTTTCCGGCAATGCGTGCTTGCTGTTTCATTTGTGAATCATTTGACTAATTAATGTTTTGAAGTAATAGATCTAGATCTATTTTTACTTCGCTACTTTAAATCGTTTACGCGGGCCTAGTCCGTACAACAGTTTTAGTTGAAGTGCTTGAAAGGTTATGAAATTAGAATTTTTTACAGATAGAAGTGAATATTTATCTTCTAGATCTAGTATTCTTTCATATTTCTCGACAAAAGCTACAAGAATTTCTAAACCCTCTCTCTTAACTTTGCTCCCAAAATTTTACAGGAAATTGAGGCTAAAACTTTTGGGCTTTATTCAGTGTAGAACATATTCCGAATTATTTTTTTTTTGGATTTTGTAAAGGGAACGGAAATTTCAACCCATAAATGAAGCGCACGTAATCTATTGTTTCTACGTTCAGTACCGCAGCAAAAAAGGAAAAAAAAATATCTCGGAGGAACTGATTTGCAAATTTGTAATAAATATAATCTATGTTTTGGATTTAAATAGTTCTTTGATTTTTTAGATGAAAAATAGTACTTTGTTGTTGGGCGACTATCTGAGCTCGATTTGAGAGGTTGGAGTCGATTTAACCAACTTGGAAAGAATGTAAAGAAAATTAATTTCAAATGTGCAAATAAAGCGGCTCAAAGTTTCTTGCAACCAGTTTTTTGTAATATTCTGTATTTTTAAACAACTGTTATTCTGTAATATAGATCTTCTTCTATAAAGGATGCTTGATACAGAATTCAAGAAGCTTTTTTAAAGGAAAAAGTTTTAACATAGGCTTGCCCGTTCGAGAGGATTTAAGAATGATTAGAATTTTTTTTAAAAGTGATCGAATTTTAAAGAGTAAAATCTGTTTTATATTTTTCTTCGCAATAAAAACAAGTTAAATTATATAGAACGATGGTGAGCTCTAAGTAATGCACATGGCACTGTTATGAACTATAAATATGACACTGTTCGTGTACTCCAGATTCATACTGGGTCGGGTATGTTTGCTTACTTGGCTTAAGAGGGATGACTCCGAGATATCACCATGGACCTGTTTATGTCTCTGTCTTCCATAAGACTGCCTAGATCTAGGTCTTGGACGCTAGTCGTTTCGGTGTCTCTCATCAGATTGTATACATTTGTTGTCTTTTGGTCTTCCTCGTCTACGTGTTTCGCGCGTAATGTTCCTATAATAATAGCTTCTGAGTATGCCCATAGGGTAAGCCGGGGCGAAATTTCATAATCGGGGCAATTCCATACCTGCTGTTGTTGAGGCCAAACTAAGCAGCTCAGGCCATTGTAACAACTTTCTTTTGATGCAAACCCTTCAAAGGGAAACAAAATTTAAGCACAAAATCATTAACAGGGTTATTCCCCTTTTACATTTAGTTGGTATGGAATTGCCCCGAGAAAAAGTATGGTATGGATTTGCCCCGGCTTACCCTACACTGTCAAATAAGGTCTAGAAAAGCTTCGCAATTCAACGTTCTCCTCCGCTAGCTTGTCTATAAAACTGATTGGAAGTTAAACTATAATTTGGATGTGCCCTAAATTGTGCAATGTAAATTAAAAATAAAATGCCACCCTCCTAATCATCTTTGTTTTTGCACTGCAGTGCATTGGCACTAAGAAATAAGAACATTAATAGCTACATGACATTTGTTGCAACCTTTTTTTTGCCGATTTTTTTCGAGCGTTTAGAAAAGTTGACAAGCGCTAGTTTTCAAGAAAGTAATGTTATGTGTTAAATCTGTTTTACTACGTTTGAATTTCAACTAGTCTGTTCCGAAAATCATTCAACCCCAAATTTGACATTAAAACATATCTTTGAGCAATATACTTTGCCGGACTTTTTATCTATGCAGTTATTTTCATTCTTTATAACCATGGTATAAACTAAAATTTTGAAGGGATTTAAGAAGTTTTGTCAAAGTAGGCTAGCTGCTATCTTATATCTTATCATTCATATTTTAAATTGTTTATAATAATATTATTGCTTTTCTTTTATTGTTAGTCCTGTCCGTATTTATGTAAGTGTCTTACACGTTTTTTATTTCTTTTTTGTCTGACGAAGGCGTAAAGCCGACAGCTCACTTGTTTCGTCACTATTTTTAGAGCTAAAATATATACCTTACTTTAAAAAAATAGACTTGCTTCTATCTTGGTTTATGTACCAGAGCAAATCAAACAACAATAGTAACGAGTAACCCCACGTTTCACATTCAACCAAAGATCGCTAAAAGATTTTGTGATGATTTAAAAAGAAAAAAAAACATGCGATAAGCGAAAGTCAACAAATCGCGTTGAAGGAAATGGCTGTCGCATTAACTTTAAAAATTCGTTTAGAGTAGTTCCCCTTGGACAATGGTGAACCTTTAAGCTTATATTCAGCACTAGAGTCTTTGTAATTAACTACCCATTAGTTTTGTTAGGCCAGCACAAATCGCGTTATATTTTGAAGGGTTGCAGTTAATCACAAAAACTCAAAGTATAAGGCTGCTACATGACGAACCTCTATTGTGTCTAAAATTCAGAGCCGTAGAGTTTTTGCAATAAACTACCCACGCTAACAAAAGAAGTTGTTGGGAGCTCCACCTTTTTTAATTTTACACATACGAGAGGTTCATCATGAAATATATATATATATATATATATATATATATATCTATTTTTTTTTTTTATTTTTTTTTTATATTCATTTTATTAATCCCTTTCGGGAAATTTGGCTTCGTTACTCAGCGTAACTGTGTCGCCACAAGAGCAGCGCCACTAATGCCCCAGCAGACCAGTACATTTAAGGCAACTTTAAACCCATATGCAGGGTGTTGCAGGCGCATATCACAAATTCAAGAATTGTCTGTAGCTGGGTACCCATTTTACAGGTGGGTGGACTGGGGAAAGTTAGGGTAAATTGCTTTCCCAAGGCAACTGCAACATGGCATGGTCGGGAAATCGAACCCACGACCTCTAGATCTCGAGTCCGACGCGCTAACCACTCTGCCATGCTGCCCCTATTATGCCCCCATATGGTCGCGGTGCTTAACTGTGGGTTGTTTTGTTAGGTCAGCACACATAGCATTATCGGGAATGAGGTTGCGCAAATTATCATTACTATTGGAAAATTTCCTCTTGAAGTCCAACTGCTTAATATGCAAAAGAACGACAGTTTTGCGCTCTACTCTCATTCCAGATACTCTTGAAGGGTTGTAGTAAAGCACAAACACTCACACAGCAGGGCTGGTGCATGACAATGTTAATCACACACTCACGCACGCACACCCCCCCTTACACACACACACCTACATGTGTTTCCATATGATGTGTTATTGGGTATGTGTTGATATGATTTTCAGGCCTTGTGTGTGACCTTACTGGATATTAAAATGGGTATTTGTTTATATGATTTTAGAAACCATTGTGTGTGTGTGTGTGTGTGTGGGATGGTGTGTGTGTAAGGGTTGTGTATGCTGTTAAAATGGGTATGTGGTAACATGACTTGTGTGCGTATGTGTATAATTTTTAACAAGTATACGTATGTATGATTGTTAAGACCGTGTGTGATTGTATGTGTGTGTTTAAGACTATCGTTAAAGCGTGTAGACTTAATAATTAAATCTAGAGCCAAAGCATCTAGACAGTTTTATGTCTACATACCAACGACAATAGGTTTGAATCGATAGCGTAAATTTTTCACACTGTTAGTTTTAAGACAAGAGAATGTTAGGCCTACACGAAGTCCAAGAGAACAATTAATGTTGGCAAGATTTTTTTTTGCAGCATGAAAACTATAAGCCTTGAATTTTTCGGTATCAAACTGGAATCATTTTTTTTTTGGTCATTGCCAAACAACTAAGGGTATACACTATCTCTTCCGCACTCGTTCTTGTAGATTGCGCATTTCTTTGTATGACTCGATAGGAAAAATATTGCGCAGCTTACAAAACGTTCTTAGACCAGTTTTGATGTACACAGTTTCTCACCAATAGAAAGAGTTAGATAGGAACCATTGAGACAGTGTCCTCAATAGAACAGTTTATGTGAAGTGAAAGTCTTGCAAGTTTGATTTTGATGGTTAATGTGTTTCGCTGTTTGCTGTTGTTTGTTTTTTAATATTTTTTAAAAATCCTCTATTCCCGAACCTTTGAATGTGACTAGAAAAGTAAACTTTCCGTCTTGATTATAGGCAGTGAAAGATCTTATCAGAATGCTAGAGTGATGCGCTTAACTTGCTGCTCCTCTGTGAGTTCAGAAGGTAATTTGGTTGGGAATGGCCTGTCGGGGAATCCATGTAAAGCGCTTAGAGCACATTAGTGGATAAGCGCTATATAAAAATGCTCTTTATTTATTTATTTATTATAGAGGTTCGTATTACTAACAGTGAGCGTAAAAAAGACTAAAGCATGTTAGGCCTGTAGGGAAGTTCCATGAACTGTAACAAAATTCGTTGAGAATAGTTTGCATTGGACAATGGTGGGTTTTTACGCTTATATGAAGTACAAAAGTAATTCGAATAAACTATCTCGCCCACAGAAGAGTTCGCTGGTGAGCTCCCATTTTGTATATATATATTAGACACAAAAGAGGTTAGTCATTGCGTGTAAAATTCAAGAGGTGGATACCTCAGCGAGCTATTCTGTGGGTTCATTAGTTTGTCAGGAAAAAAAAAACCCTTTAGTATTAAATATCAGTTTTAGATTGAACTGTGCCCAATTGGAGCTACTCTAAACGAATTTAAAAAAATATGAAACAACCCCACAGTCTTATCTAGCCTTAGAACCCCTTCTCTCTCTCTCTCTCTCTCTCTTTCTCTCTCTCTCTCTCTCTCTCTCTCTCTCTCTGGTATTGTTTAAGAGGAAAAGATACACGCAGAAACAAGTTACAACAAAACAAAAAAAAAGTTACAATAGTCCACAAAACAGGAAGGTTTTTTTTTTAATGAACACTTGCACCCGCCTTTTCAATCTATGTTTCGACTAGAGAGAACAGTCTCTGTCGAAACACAAAGCCTTGAAACGAAATCAAGCAGCAAAATGCAAAAGCGAACAATTACCTTTTTATTACCGTTGGACCTGTTAATGTTAATAATGATGAAAAAGACATGAAAAGTTTGAGGGTATAACAAAGCTTATGCGAATACTATACATTGGACAGGAGACATTATACAGTGGAATCCACTTAAAGTCAACACCTTTAAGGGAAACTCTTGCTTAAAGTCAACACTATTTCGCAGTCTCATTTTGTATATCTTTATATCGTTGTAATGGTTAAAGTCAACTCTTGCTTAAAGTCAACACATTTTTTCGGTCCCAAGGTGTTGACTTTATCAGGATTCCACTGTAGTATGAACAAGAACTTAAAATGCTACCTGCTTATATATGCGCGAGTGTTGAGAGAGTATACGAAGAAGAATGTCACGTGAATGAGAGTTTTCCGGCTGCGTAGCGCGAGCGTGTATGTATCTAATTGGTAACTGTACTCGATAATTGTACATAATAACTGTAGGCCTTCTAGAAAGCCGAGCTTGAAGATTGCATGTTGTTCTATAGTGATGAATTGACCTCTGGCCTAATAAAGCTATTGGATTGAATAGAGTAATGCACATATTTATTATGAAGCTAATTTTTGCTCTCTATGGGTGTAATATGCTGGGAATAAAATCCATTACCGAATGTAACAGTCTAGTCACATTGAGAAATGCTCAGACGGTAAAATAATTTAGATAGAATGGACAGCACGACGAAGCAACCAGTTTTGATGACACTGTAACATTCTCGATTTCTCCTGGGATTATCTTTTTTTTTTTGTTCCTTTTGTTCTAAAAATAAACGTAGTAGTTTCATTTTCGCGCTCTGTCTTTTTCGTATTTAGTTAGAGGTAAATTTTGTTATCCCCCTTTATCTTTTCGCTTTTCATTGGAAGGAAATTTGTTATCTCTCTTTATCTTTTCTCTTTCAATTGGAAGGAAATTTGTTATCTCTCTTTATCTTTTCGCTTTAACTAGAAGGGAATTTCGTTATTTTATTTTCTCTTAATCTCTTCATTTTTAGTTAGAAAGGTCAAATCAGTATTGGTAAAATAATTGATTGGTGTCAAGTTTTTTCTCTTTATTTCTATTTTTAGAATATGATTTGAAACTTTTTTTTCCTTCTTAAACTTGTGCTATTGTATAACGTTCTTTATGGGTAAGATCATCCATGGCAAATTGTGGACACAGAATGTGGATGCTCTTTATAATATATTGCAAATTGTTTATGTACTGTAGCAAATATCATTATGTAGGTACTAGTTATGTACCAAAACAACATAAAAAGACATAAACATTCATCGATATTAGTTAAGAAAAAGAAGTAGGTGATAAAAATTCTCGTCTTTTATTACATTCTAGCTTCTTACAAAGCCGCATCGTCCAGCGAAGGGTTGCATTCAACATAATATATTTGATGATTAGGCAACAGTTTATACAGGACCCAATTTAGAACTTTTTTTATATTATGAAAAGAAAAAAACAGCGTCTCCAACAATTTTTTTTATAGATGGGTTACACTCAACTTAATAATATTTTTAAAGATTAGGTAAAAGTCTATAAAGGGCTCATAAAGGACTCAATTTTGGAACCTTCTAAACCCTTAAAATTGCACGGGTATATTATAAAAATCAGCAAAATAATCTTATGGAAAAAAAAAAACAACCAAGCAATAACGGTACATGTATGTCATTAAGCAACCATCAACCCTAATGTTCCGTATTGTGTTATTAACATCAAACATATGGGGTTTTTTTTTAAAGCGAAAGGAAATTTGCCGAAATAAACAATTCTTGTTTCATACTGTAGTTATGATAATTTAGTCTACTGTAATGACCAGGCGGACTCGGAGGTTGAAAAACCCCTTTTGTCACCCAACACAATAACTTGAGTACTTGGTTGCTAACTGGGCTAGGTTAAAGTTGTTAAGGGAGGGGTGTTTGGCTCCGTCCTTTACATGGTGTGCCCTAAATACGGTGCGCCTATACATCGCACTGCCCCTACGGCCACTCCGGTTATAGGAGTTTTACCTTCATATTTACTAAAGGTAAAGTTAAAAGTCTTATCATAGGTAATTTTGCTTGAAATGTAGGCATTACAATTATGAAACATTATGTTTGCAAAAATGTTTGTTTCTCAATATTATGAAATATGTTTGTATACGGAAAATGTCTCTTTCTCGTAATTACATTTTTGTTTTTCGTTCAGTTTAAAAACATGTCCAAAACACTTTTCCCAAATTGGGACAATAAAGATTCATCTTATCTGATCTTATCTTAACCTTGGTTACCCGCCTTTAGTTCTCATTACGATTAGGTAATTTTACGATTGACATACCAGGAAATAAATAACACCTCCCCACCCCCAAAGGAATTCTGCACCAAGCTTTTAGGAACCAATTCTCAACTTCTTGAAGCGCCGCAGACCGGCTCTGTGGCCTAGCGGTAAAGACACTCGCTCCGAAATCGGGAGGTGCGTGGTTTCGATCCCCGGCCGAGTCAAACCAAGGACTTTAAAATTGGTATTAGTAGCTGATCCGCCTGGTGCTGGCATTATGGATTTAGTGCTAAGTCTGGTCGACCCGGTGTCAGGATAATGTGAGTGGGCGCGGTGTATGCAAGCGCTCCTTACATCACAATGTGGCAGCACACTTTCGATTGTCCCAAGCACCGTCTCTGATATAACCTTGTAGTTGAAAGGAGTCGTTAAAATTCAAACAACCAACCAACCAACCAACCACTGTAGTTCGCATAGTATTTTTGGTCTAAGTATTTTTACTGGGGGGAGGGGGGGGGCGTGGAAATAGCGCGTCTGGTAAGAAAGGTCGGTGTACCGGTGTACCGGTGTACATGTGTAGTACACACTTATAACGTCACATGCCCACAACTCGTGGTGAACAAAAAACAGTATGGGCAACTTGGGCCTTGGCTTACCCTAGTTGCATAAAAAATCTACTCCAGCACTAAAAAAAAAAAGAGTGTATTCATATAGCGCCTAATCCACTAAACTGCTCCATGCTACATGGGTTCTCCCGTAGGCCAGTACCAACAAAATACCTTCTAAACTCACATATAAACAGCAAATAAAGCGCATCACTCTAGCATACTGACAAGATCTTTCACTGTCCATAGTCGGGTACTCTTTTAACGCATGATTGAGGCAAAGAAAATCTGTGTAAATAGCATTTCTCAAGGACTAAACGTCGACCCGCCGAAGCGGCAGGACTCGAACCCCGGACCTCTCGATCCCAAAGCCGAGCGTCCACCACTAAATCACGGGGGACTCGAACCCCGGACCTCCCGAACCGTAAGCCGAGAGTCTACCACTAGATCGTGACGCCACTTGTAGTTATTGGCCAGTTTATAAATCTGCTTCTATGTCTTGTCTATAGGATCTAAAGGCATACTTTATAAAACTAAGATTTTCCGTATAAGCGTGCCTGATTCAAAGCTTGGGGGACGTTTAACTACTACAAAAACAGAAGCTAAACATTCAAAGAGAGTCCATGCCATGGTTTCAATATCATAAAACATTAATTTGCAAACACGTCTAATTACGGCATCCGATCGAGTGCCACAACGTACTCGAATTTACTGTACTGCCTAAAAATTATAGATACAGAGCACCCATCTTTTTCATTCTATATAAGTGAAAAAAACCCAATAATAACAGGCAGCGTGGCAGTGTGGTTAGCGCGTCGGACTCAAGACCTGGAGGTCGCGGGTTTGATTCCCAACCATGCCATGTTGCAATTGCCTTGTGAAAGCAATTTATCCTAGCTTTCTCCAGTCCACCCACCTGTAAAGTGGGTACCCAGCTACAGGCAATTCTTGAATCTGTGATATGCGCCTGAACACCCTGCATATGGGTCAAAAGTGGCCTTCAAATGGTTCGCTTTGCTTGCTAGCTGTCCATACTTAAAAAAAAAAATATCGTGTCTATGACGACTGCTTAATACAGTGGAATCCTGATAACTCAACACTTTGGCACCGAAAAAAAATGTTGACTTTAAGCAAGAGATGACTAACCATTATAAAGATATCAAGACATACAAAATGGGACTGCGAAACAGTGTTGACTTTAAGTAAGAGTTTCCCTTTAAAGGTGTTGGCTTTAGGTGGATAACACTGTATTTATCATTGGGTTTCCGCCGGTGACTTCAAATAACGTTTAATGAATCACATACTGTCAAAACACTTGGATGTATGAAATTGTATAAAATGTCATGTTTCACGATGCACGTCTTTCATTATCTGCGCCAATAGCAGAGCTCAGCAAAGGAGCGTTGGAGTTTGCCCGTGAGTTTCTTCTAATTTCTAATGTCGCCACCGCCATTTCGCCATCCTCGCCCAATCTCTGTCTTGGTATCGATGTCCCTGTTGGTGTCAATGATGATGATGCTGTTGTTGTTGTAGTTGTGGCTGTTGCAGCAACAGCAGCTGCGGTGGTGTTTTTGTTTTCAAACATTTGGAAATTCCCGTTGGTTTCTGCGACTCGCTGCGCGAAGGAGCGGACATCTCTTGCGTTGATGTAAACCTTGAAAACACACAAGAATTAAAAAGAGAACAAAAATAAAAAGAAATTGTTTTCTTCGATTTTTACTATACAATTATAAAATTATATATTAATGTATAAAAATTGCATACAAATCATCTAAGACACTTAAGATGAAGAATTGTAGACATCAAAACAAAGAGGAAAGCAAACTTGTCCCATTCACAACGTAAGCTAGTATAACACCTGCTGCACAATTGGTTACTACGTAAATTTTCTTTTCCTTTGCACGGCATTCTTGTATGTGAACTCTGGACGTTTCGAAGTTTCTTCTTCATCAGTGGAATTCAAATATAAAGAATGTGCCTAATGGCTCTGTAATACGCTTAGAGAGTAAACATAAGCCACCCTGAAAACAGTCTGGCAATCCGATGATAGAGGCTACAACTAGAACAAAATTTTCTATTACTACTACTACTACTACTACTACTACTACTACTACTAC
>BMAT01000161.1:149244-166402 GCA_019649035.1 Elysia marginata
ATGGCAAATTATTTCTCCATCATGTAACAAAGTTCAGAAGAATTTCAAACAAACGCAGTGAGACCATATTGAGGATATGGAATCTAATCAGATGCTTTTCTGATGTCTGTTGTGGGTCTTTTTTCTTTTGTGTGTGTTAAAAACAGACTAACCACGAGACAACTTAGACTTAAAAAGAGAGAGATTGTGTTTATTGATAATTTAACAATGTCAATGTACTTATATCCTTGTTGCAGTTGCAAAATCAGTCTTGTCATTTCGATAAAACTTTTTGTCTGTTTTGCTGCTCATATAAAAATATAACATCATTTTTTACTTTGTAAAGAGTTTTTTTTTTTAAAGTGTCCAATTTGTAAACGACCCAATCGGTAGACTTTGTTTTTGATACCCCATAGTTGTTTAATTCACATATTAAAATGCAATTTTAGAATTGTGTTCCTCATCATTCATAATCATATTGGTTTCAATATTTCTTTTTTTTTTTTCTTAATTATGATCTTGACAAAGTTTTCTGCCTTGTGCTCTGACCACAGCTGTACGCCAAGCTTAGAGAGGCGATGCCTGACATGCGGTCGCGTATCGTCCCAGTGTGTGGAGACATCTTGGAGCCAAGGCTGGGGCTGTCGGAGCAGGACGAGGCCATGATTGTGGCAGACACAAATATCGTGTTCCACTCGGCGGCCACTGTCAAGTTTGACGAGGAGCTCAAGTAAGTCTATTCCTTTTTCTGTCACTTGTTTCTATCTATCAATCTCTCTTTTTCTCTCTCTCTATCTTCTTTGCTGTCTATCTCTTTCTTTCTTTTTTCTCTATCTCCCTTGCTCTCTCTCTCTTTGTCTGGCCGCCTGTGTGTCTGTCTAAATGGGATTTATGTGGAAGAATATTCCAATTGACCTGTGCCTGAGATTGGATTTTGAGATTGTTTTTTTTTTACATCAGATTTTACAATTTACTAATTTGAAACTTTTTGGCTTTAAATTTTGTATATTTTACATACCTGTTTGATAGATACCCATAAAAATTGAAGTATTAGTTTATGTGCAGTCTGAATGTGATCCTCTTTGGCCTTAATGATATTTTAGATGGAGATATGATATGGATAAAACATTTTATTGGATTTAAAAAAAAAAAACGCCCCTTTGTATTAGCTTTTGCAATAACTGGTTGAATTTTAATATTAGTCTAGAGAAGTGGTTGCTTCATCTTTTCTTAACTTTGACAGATGGGTTTGATTTTTTTTATACCCATCGGATTTCTTACTGTCTTTCGTGTCTTTTTTTTTTAATGCAGATTGTCAGTCCAGATGAATGTGATAGGTGTTCGCCGCATGGTACAACTCGCTAGGAAAATGGAACACCTACAGGTAAAGTTACTTTTAAAATTGCTTCAATTTGAACCAAAAAGAAAACACACAGTGAGAGGAAAAAACTTTATGAATTTTCAATTAATTTTTTTTTATACAGCTTATTGTTTCCCAAAAAATGAAATCGCAGCCCCCCCCACAGAAAAAAAGTACTTAGAATCAATACTGCAGTTCTTTTTATCTCATTTATAACTGGACAGCATCGAACTTTTAAGGTAACTAACAAAACCTGTTGTGTGTTCACTATTTATAAGGCCAACACGAAATACTTCTGAATGGATTTTCCTGATTTTATGTTTTTTTCCTCTCTCCATGCCAGGCCTTCATTCACGTGTCAACAGCGTATGCCAACTGCGACAAAGAATCTGTGAAGGAAGTAGTGTATGATCCTCCCCTTCACCCAAACAAGCTTATTGACGCTGTAGAGTAAGATTGTTACTGTCACTTTATTTTCAATACTCGCAAAGATTTTTTTTAATGTTAGGTAGAACAGATATAAATCTACACTTCCCAAAATATCACTTTCTTTGAAAGGATGAGGTTAACAGAATGAAAGTCAGAAATGAAATTGGTCGCATGTTTTTGTGCCTGAATGTGATTATTGCAATAATGTGGCTTTTAGGGATGAAATTTTTTTTACATGGAAGAGATAATTTAAGGTAATAAAATGCAGAATGTAAACTTACAGGAGGATAATTTATAGAAACATTGGAAGACAACATACTTCAAAGGAGCCTTGAAATTTCCCTGCTTTCTGTGTATAAACTGTTTGCTTCCCCCTCCTCCAGATGGATGGATGCTGATGCCATTCAGGCTCTGACAAGCAAACTAATTGGGTCGCGACCAAACACCTACACGTACACAAAGGCTCTGGCGGAATATCTTCTAGTGGAGGAGAGCAAGGGGCTGCCGGTGGCCATCGTGAGACCATCCATCGTCGGAGCCTCTTGGTCAGAGCCAGTGCCAGTAAGTTCTTCTGTCTCTGTTTTTTTGGAGGCACTAAGAGTAGCTGAGGCTCATTTTACCTGATTGAGAAACACCAAAAAAACTTCAATAGCGTTAAATAGGTAGTGCGCACAGCACACAGTTGAGTTATATGTGTTAGATGTTTTTTGTTTTCCATAGTGCAAGGTAAAAAAAATCCACCGGAAGACATTCAATCATACAGTAAAACAAGCCTCTTTAGTATTAGGAAAAAAACAACATACTCCTCACTCTGATCATTCAGATTAAATTCAAATTCTTTAAATTTGGACTCATAATGATTAATGAGTCGTAACTATAAATATCAAGAAACTTGATCTTGACCTAGCAAGGGCTTCATTCTGACCT
Organism: Elysia marginata; assembly: GCA_019649035.1. Taxonomy (NCBI): domain Eukaryota; kingdom Metazoa; phylum Mollusca; class Gastropoda; family Plakobranchidae; genus Elysia; species Elysia marginata. Next base: position 151,940 of record BMAT01000161.1, read on the forward strand.
TGTATTTTCTTTTCTTTCAGGGTTGGGTGGACAATCTGAACGGGCCCACTGGATTACTTGTTGCGGTAAGTTGATACGATCAGATTTAGCAGCTTATTTACAGTTTTGTTGACAGGGATTTTCTGAGGAAGTTCTGTGTCAAGAAATTTGTGTAGTAAATCTTTTCGAGTGAAAAAAAATTATGCACCTCAAAATAACCTCAATTAAAAAAAAAATTCTCCGTGTTTCAAATTACATGTAGAAGTGACTTTATTTGGTCGTTGTTTTCTTGTATTTTTGGGACAACTTTTAATGCTTTTTTAGGACTGAAATTCTTTTCCTTAAGTGCACCAAGTGTTACTGGTAAAGTTATAGCAAATTGAATCTGCAAGTTGTATCATTAGTAAGGTCTTCAATTGATACATAATTCCTTGTGCTAAGGTAAGGCAAAGTGGCTCAGTGGTTTGCACGCTGGACTTGTAATCCGGCTGTTGCGAGTTTGGTTCCCAACTAGGACTCGAGTGGTAGTTGCTAAAGGAAAGAAATTTACCCAAATCTCCTCAGTCTAACTTCCTTTAAAAAACGGGTACTTGGCTCAAGGCAGTGCTCGAAGTTTATAGAATCTTAATATTTGAGCAGCTGGAAGAAGTTTTATTTGGCTCTGGTTTGTATTGGTCTGTTGAGGGAAACATATAAAGTCTTGAGACAGACTTTGGTGGTGGAAGACTTGTTACATCTTACCATATCTTACATATAACCAAACATGCTTGGAATGTTTTTATACCAGATCGGCAAAGGACTGTTGTTCATCATGCATGGAGACAGCTACTGTACGGCAGACGTGATTCCTGTGGACACGGCAACAAATGCAATGATAGCAGTGGCCTGGTACACCGCCATTGACAAGTAGGTTTTCTGTTCTTTCTGTTTATTGTTCCTTCTCATACCCCCCACCCCCTCTCTCTTTCTCTCTCTGTTCCTACTCCTTCCTTCTTATCCTTTTTCACTTTCTTTCTCTCTCTGTCTATTTTTCCATCTTTTGGAATGTCTGTCTTGTTGCACATTTTTTTTTGTCTGCCTTGAAGATGAATGGGTCACTAATGTCTGGCTCTTTTTTTTTTTTGTCTTATCAAATAGGGAACTTTAATTTTTGAGACTGCAGTTTTCTAGGTAGCTACCCTTATATGTATATATTCTTCTTAAAGAAATAAAGTATTTCTCTCTGTCTGTCCACCAGGCCTAAAGATGTTCTCCTGTACAATGTCACAAGTGGCCAGATCAATAGATTTACATGGGGAGCTATGGGTAAGTTAATCTGACACAACACAATACAGCTCAGTTTGATGGATTGCTCATATAATTGTTGATCTGCATTCATTTCAGCCATTGTGGCGTACTGGCAGTGACATATATGAAAATTGGTTTAGTTAAGTTTGTCTTGCATCCAGAGTGAGTAAGCGAGATGTTGCAATTTTCATCTTCAAAGGCGTTTTTTTTTTTTTAACAAGACATTTTTCTACTCTTCCAAATGTAAAAAAGTTTTCTAACATTATCAAGGTTTTGTGGGAGGAATAAAAAAAACTTTTGTTGATTTGAATAATAGAAAGTAAAGGAGATTTAATAGACCTTTAAATGGTGTTTTCTCAAAACAAGAATTTCCTCACTTCTGACTCGTTCGCCATGGACATGAGACTTACAACAAACCTATTTATACATATATTGTTTGATTTACTTTTTTGTGGGGAAAAGTAGTCTGCTTATTTTTGAAGCACAATCAAAAACAAAGAGAGGATGCACTGTCTGTTTTACAGTTCTCTTTATGGGGTAGTTTTAAATAAGATGACCATAAAAAAAATTTCACTTTCTGTGACTAATAACCGTTGCATCAGTTGCACATGTGAGTGAAAGTTAAGTTTTGTTAGAGGGCGGGTGATGGTGTTTGTTAATTAAAACATTGCAGGCTGAAAGTTTACTTTTATTGATGAGGTGTGTTTATCAGAGCGGTTTTTTATGATAAAAGTATAATGGCATCTTAGCTGATGAATGAGAAAAGTGAATTTCCGAAAGGATATAGACTTTAAATTTTATGTGAAAAATATTTTTTTTTTCCCAGCGGAACAGCTTAGAGAGAACTTCATCCACTACCCTTGTCACAACATGGCCAGAGTTCCCAATCCTAGGTTTACCCTCAGCATGTAAGTTATGACACAGGACTACTATTAAATGATAGCGTCCTACAATGCAACAGGGTCCCTTTATAGAGATGGTAAAAAAAGTAAAAGTAAAGAGCAATTTTATACAGCACCTAATCCACTAACTGTTAAACATGGGTTCCCTGATAGGCCATAACCAACCAAATTACCTTTTGAACTCACAGAGTAGCATTAGTGAAAGCACATCAGACTAGCACAGTGAAAAGATCTGTCAGTGCCCGTAGTCAGGTATTCATTTGACGCCTAAGTGAACACTGCAAAGATATTTTTGTAAGTAGCCTTTTTCAAGGACTAAACATCCAAACCAGGGGCTCAAACCCCAGACCTTTTGGTCCGAAAACCAAGTGTCTACTAGTCAACGATGCAACAACCAGCACCTTCAGATTGTAAAAGTACTGTGATACTTACATACTATGAAAACAAAAAGCTAGATTTGTCATTACAAGTGGGTACTGAAACAACTGAGTCAGATTATTTCAAGGCTCAACAGTGGCTATAGGAGGTGCCACGTCTTCAGTTTTGACTGCTTCAAAAGCTTAAGGATGTCACAGAATTTATATTAAATTGGGGAGGGAGAATGAAAAGAAGACTTTTTTAATGCAGGAAACAAGCCATTAAAAAGATTTATGGTGCTACCACAAAATAAGTAAACATGCGCTGTCGGCCGAGTCAAGAAAATCGGCATTTTTGAGTGTTTGGTAAAAAATTCTTTTTTTTTTTTAATGTGAAATTCCATGCAGTTTTTCATTATATCCACTTATCAGAACATTGGAGAAAAAAAATCTGTTTCTTTATGGTTTTTGGAACATGGTAATGCGAGCTCTACACAACTAATAACATTGGACATTGTATATGTTGGTATATTTTCAATTCTTTAGAAGTACTTTTTTACTCGATCCAAAAATGTGTCCTAGATGCAAATGATTTTGGCATCTTCTTCCAGAGTGTGAAAGGTTTGAAGTTGCAATGAAATAAGTCACAATATAAGATTATCTTCAAGACTTGTTTTATTCTTCCTTGCCCATCACAGGTTCTGGAGGGATCTCATGTGGTTCATCCATCAAATGATGCCCGCCTACATCTTTGACTTGTCCCTGCGAGTCATGGGGAAGAAACCTATGTAAGTTCAGACACACTGAACAGTCACGAATGTTGGAGAGGTCATCATTAGACATAATAAATGGTTTCTCAAAGTTTGCAATGTAGTTTCGAATATAAAGAGAAGTTGCTATAAAATTAAGGTACTATATTTTCTCATATTCATGCTTGAGAAGGCGATGAACAGATCCAATGGACCCTGCATGTATTTGTCTCGTCTTCTTATCCATCTTCATCAAAATATTAGCGGTGATAACTGTGATGAGTTGTGAACTTTATCTCAAACATGCTAATCTTCAAGATTCTTTTTTGTTTTGTTTTCAGTTTGGTTTAGATTTTTTTTTCAAGTGATATTATACCAGGCTTAAAATTCAACCTTTCAGGTTTGTGAAGATTCAGGACCGTCTGTCTAAGGCTGTGACCACCTTGGAGTTTTTCACCTCAAACGAATGGACTTTCCACAACGACAACATTTTTCTGTTGCTGAACCGCATGTCGGAGGAAGACAAGCGAACGTTCTGCTTCGACCCGCGCAGCATTGACTGGAAGAAGTACATGCTAAACTACTGCCTGGGGGTGAAGGAGTTTGTTCTGAAGGAGGATATTTCTCAGCTGCCTGCCGCCAGAATTGCTCTCCAGAGGTTAGTGGTGTTAACTCCCTTTGATCTGTGTCTAGGAGTAACAGTAGATAAACTTCGGTAAAGAAACCACATCTTTTGTATATTCTTGCCTTAAACAGTGTTTTCTCAAGTTATATGTTGTATTATCTTCTGAGAGTGTTCTCTTACATACTTACCCACATTTCTCTTTGTATGTATCTCGTCCCCAGACTCCAGCGTATCCAGACCCTCCTAAAAGTTCTCAGTGGTGTGATCATCTGGCGCCTGCTAGTGAAACGCGTGCCCGTCTTCCACTCTCTATGGAATCTGTTGCTAGGCTGGGTTCAGTTTCTGTTCACCAAGCTGCCCTCGCTAGCTCGCTCGTCTTAGCAACATGAGAGGGGCAGGGGGAGGAGGAGAGAACGTATATATGGGAAACACTAGCTGCACTAGACTTAGGTTTCACACGATTTTTGCCTCTGCATGGCTACTATCCTGTTTAGAGCAAAATAATTCTACATCATAGACCTTTTACTCCTAGCAATGGTAGACTTCCAAGCATCTCCTCGAGGAGCACACGGAAAATCTACCCCAAATGTTCGTCGTTATTCCAGTTTAGTTTACCCTCCAGACAGTTACACAAGCTTAGAAAGTCTGCTTGGTTTTATCCACTGACATGGCTGCTGTTGTCATAGTGTGTCTTTTTTTTATCTTGACTTGCTAGCCATCACATTACGCTGTGCCGTGCAAACACTTCTGCTTCAAGGTTTATTCAGCTAAGGATTCTCTAGCGCATAGGCTTGCTTTGTTCTCCTGATGTTGGAGACACACCTAGCGCAATTAGAGAGGTCTTGATCTGTACCCCTTTGATAGCCAAGAGAAAGATGACTTAAGTTTTATGCTCTCGTTTAATTGAGTCACGTACTTGTTTAAGTACGTGCACAATTTTATGGTAACGGGGCATGGCCAGACCGAGAAGAAGACTCGATTTCCTGTTGCAAGAAAACCGGGCACTGCTCTCACTGAAATGAATCAATCCGATTGCTTGAAGATGATATCTCCTCTGAGGCAATGACTGACTATATGAACGCAAGGTCAAACTGCATTTAAGTACATGCACCGCTTTGTGATTTGAACAAGAGGAAGAGTTCAGGCTGAAGAAAATGGAAGTGAGCGCTTCTTGGATGTCATGTAGCCAAGAAAGATAAAAGACTTTAGGATAAACCACGCAGTTTTGTGATATTTATTATAGAACGCATTCTTATGGAGGTGTCTCGAGGTTTCCTCGAGGTTTCATTGAGTGCGACAGTGGAATACAGAACTTTGCTTTTGAAGAATTATGCCGAGTGTGAGAGGTTGACTGGTTGATAGCGAGTTTACGGCAATTTTGTTATACTTATAAACATTTCTTTTTTTTTTGTAATGATCTCTACCTCGTGTCTTTGAGTGCCATTTTGTTTTGTTTTTTGTTTGTTTTTTTTTGTCCCCCTGTGTAGGGTTGGTATTTTTTTTCATTTATTCATTGACGTAGCAATTTAACATCAATGTTTTTAAGAACTTGAATCATATCGTAGCAGTTTAATATCAATGTTTTTAAGAACTTGAGTCAATGTAATTAAGAAGCATCTTTAAAAAAATAAGCATCCGAAATCCAATGCTTAAGTAATGTCTGATGTAGAATTTTCTTTTTAACTTTTACAACCTCACCTGTCACCAGTTCTGCCCAAGACAAACCAAAAGCAGTATCTACAGTGTAAACCATATGAGAGATACTGCATTTTGTTTGTCCGCGGCAGTGTTGACGTCAATGGTTCCAATGCTAGCTGCCACACCAGACTTTAACGTGATTCTTCTCCAGTTGTCTTTACGTAAACATTTTACCTTGACAGTTCAGATAATAATGTTTCAATTCTCACTTTACTTTCTTTCCATGGTGTCATGGTGGCTTTTTATGCATGTACTTCTTACTCTTTTTTTTATATCAACAATCATTATACTACTGACCTTAAAAATACTAGAGTAAAAACCTTAAGTGAAACGACAGACTACACGATGCAAGCAGTGAACAATATCTGTGTATTACTATTATTATAATTATATGTGCAGGGGTCTAACAGAATGAGTCTACATGTGGTTTTTTTTTGTGATATAGAGTTTAATATATACATCATCTGAAAAACCTTAAAAAGCTCTTTAATGATATGATAGGATATGATTTAGGAAATTATACTTTCCTTGACTTGCTTTCTTTAAAACCTTAGCACAATTTTGGTCACCATGGGGTGAAAACATCATTTTGGTATCTTATTACACTTGAAAGACAAGGCATCCTATGGGTCTGATTTTCAAATATTGAAGAAGATAAGACTTATTGTTTTCTTTTTGGAATTGGCAAAAGGGCATTATCATGTCCTAACAACCTTTAAAACACATCTTTGAAATTTTTTTTTCGATGATCTCATAGGTGGATGTGATAAAAAAAAAAATACCTTAAAATTTCAAATAATGCAAAAAAAAATTTTGAGTGACTATTGATCAAATACTCAAAAAGACTTATTTTCTGTAATCGGCCGGCACTGCATGTAGATTCATTTTGTGGGAGCGCCACACATATTATTGTTTAGTTGTTTTTTTAAGCTATTATGACTTGTTAATATTATTACAGATCATTCAACTGCTCTGCAAGTGTAATAATTAATATGAATTACCACGGACCTTCTAGTCTTGTTTTTTTTTGTTTTTTTTTGATGATTGTGCGTGTAACTGTCAGCACCGATTTTGTTGAATTTCGCCTTATTGCAAAAGCTCTTTTTTTTTTTTTTTTTTAAACGTTAAATTTTTTTTCAGTTTTTGATAGTCTTGAGGTGCTTGAGCTCTTTATTTCTTCTTTGTCTTTGCATTCAATTTGCTCAAACTTTTTTTCTCCTTTGTTTTTTTATTATTTTTTTCGGTGAACAGATCCTGTTTATCGTTTCAAACTTCCTGTATTTTGAGCTCTTTGAAGGTTTTGTTAAGGCTTCCATTTGTTACTTTGGTTGAAATTTGTTGATGCTTCCATTTGTTTTGTTTTTTTTACTGAGCTCTTTTGAGTTTTAGGTTTTTCCACCGTGATTCATTTTCAGTTGAAAATTTTTGCCGCATGGTGTCAATTTTTGTGTCAAGTTAGCTTAAGACAGAAAGATAGTTCCGAACTTTCAGTGTTTGTCCTATTCTGAAAACTCAATTCTGTTCTGACTTAAAAAATTTTTTTCATGCTCTGTATGTTCTGTGATGGCATCTGACAAAATTCTGCCTGTCAATGCAATAGTCACAACTTTTGCTTTGCCGCTTGTTTACATATCTTTATATCTATTGTTTGGACCAACATTTATTTTATTTCATTTCCTTCTTTTTTTTAAATTTCATAGCCAATTTGCGTGAAATTTTGTGTTAGAAACCTTTTTTTCAAACTAGCCTACTTTTTTGTCTTCATAAGTTAACAAGTAATTACCCAATTTTTGTTACCCTTATGTCGAGGATTGCTCATATATCAGGTGCATATCAGAATGGGATGTAAGGCGATAGAAAGCTTTGATGAGGAGTTTGTAAATATCATGGCTACTGAAAGAAATTTGCCATTCAATAATTAGATTCTCTGAGATTTGAGAGCGATCTGTATCTAAGATAATAACATATGATTAAACAAACCTTGGTGCCGGTTCAACCATAGTTCCATCAGAAGAATCTAGAATGTGTGTTCTTCTGCCTACCAGTTTAGTTTCCAACTAGGTAAATTGCGTCCTAAAAAAATCAGTCCCATAGAAAGCAAAGGAATCTCAGATGGTGCAAAGTTTGGAGAAACTGCTCGATGGTAGGTCTGTTCAGCTGTAGGTGAGGTTTTTATTTTTAATAGTCTTAGCTTGGGAAACAGGCAGCTCAGGGATAGATAAGAGTAAGAGTTCATTTTTTTTCTATTTTTTTTTAAATATCACAGAAACGTTTCTATTTTTTTGTTTTCCTATATAGGCCTTACTTAGATGCAGTTTCTGACCTACATTATCGAACTGCAACGATTGATACCCGGTTCAAATTTGTTTCTTTTTATGAATTTACTTAATCTATAAAGGAGTCAAAATAATGTCTCATTATCCCGTGTTGCATTAGGATAACCACTGATTTGCATGTTTTCCTTTTTTTTTAGTATTCAACAAGTTGAATTTTTCTTTTTCGTGGGATTTTGTTTGAGGTATGTTTAAGTTAATTTTTTTTTGTGCTGGTAATCCTGCAAGGTTCATAGGGTTCCTTTTGTATTTTAAGCCTGACAGTCAGAGGTTAGTGCCAGCTTTTTGTTGTGGTATAAGTATTTCAATTTCGACGCAAAAGTCTTGTCAGTGTTAAAGGTACGTTGAAGGAATCTACTGGTAGCACCACAGTGGCGCTTTGCACATGAGGAGAAAAAGGCGGAGGGGGGGGGGGGGCGTAGGGGATAGGGATGCTTGTCTGTTGGTCTGACGGATTCATGTTCACCAACAGTATTGAAGGATCTTCTAGCAAGGAAACTACTAGGTCTCACGCCGATGCAGCGCTAGACGAAAACTAGGTTTCTCCGATTAAAAAAAAGCATTAACTGGGGTTTGCCAGATGACTAGCAGTGGCACTGTATGGTTTGGCCCTTGTTTACGTTGACTGTAAAATGAAAGCCATCTACATTTGCAATCTGTGGTGTCCAATGAGGCTATATGTGTGTGGAAAAAATGAATAGAAATAATAAGTTAACGATTTGTGTCAATAGTTTGTTGTGATTTATCCTCATAGTGTCTAGAAATCTACAATTGTAATTTATAGCAGTCTTTCTTTGACATTTCCCGATTATTGTTTATGACCATTTGGCCTATTGTCATCAACGATTATTAGGCGCTTTCAATTTTTTTTTCTGGGCAAGTACATTGCTGACGTTTTTTTTTAAAACAATTTATTGTTGTAACTCAAAATTATATTTCTATATTGTACAGTTTGAAAATAACAGTTTATCCAGCTATATAAGTTTAGAGGTTTTGCATTGTGCAAGTATTTATCATTTTATCAATAGATTGCGCTGTCGATTGAGATATATTTGATCATACCAATTCCTAGGCGCTTAAATTCCCATGCTCGTAGTATATATATATATGTTAACTTTTGTTAAAATCTGGTCTTCTTTTAAGCTGGAGACTCAAAGGTTTATAAGCAGGTGAAATCAACAAGAGCAAAAAACCCACAGATTTGGAAACTTTCCAATATCTAAAAAAAACATTCCATTGGAGGTCAACGGTTTGTCTACTGACACCACCGAGTCAGCTTGGTGGCACCAGGCTTGATTCAGTTGACTCCAGCGATAATTTGAGTATATTAATTTGAATTAATTTGAAGTATATTTAGATTACATGTTTTATTTTGATTTTTGTAATGTGCAGACTGATGTTTTGATCTTTGCATCGTTTGAAGTTGAACAATGTTCAAAATATCTGAAGTGGATTGTAGTGTGTTGAAAGAGATGAGCGCGATCAGAGGTAAAAAATATAAGGTAGTTGTGTTATTCAAGCACAAATTTATCTAGATATGAATGCTCTTTTTGTTTTGAGGTAAATGTTTTGTTTCAGCATAGATTCATCTAGATACGAGTGCTCTTTGTTTTGTTTGGTAAAAAGTGTTGCTTCAGAATGAATTTATCTAGATACGAGTGCTGTTTGTGTGGTTTGTTTAGACTAAACTGTTATTTTTGTTTTGTTTCTATTGTTTTTTGTTAATTTCTTTTTGTCGGGATTTATCTTTGTTGAGATTGAATTCTACCTGATACAATCCAAATTTATCTTTTTGGTCTGTTTTGCTGAACTCCACACGGATTTATCATTTTTCTCTAATTTTTTTTTTTATAAGAAATAAAATTTTGGTCTGCCTTTGTATTTACCTTACCACTGACTGTTTGTTTGGTCTCCTGGTCTAGTGGTCTATTCACTAGGCTGGCTACTGGTAGTATCGGCTCAAACGGTAAAATAATCAAAGGGAAACTCGGTGGGGTTGATTTTGAGATGTTTAGAAAAGCCCTTGTTACACCTTTCTCCAATTCTCAAAGTATTGTGGTATTTTCTTAAACTTATGTTTTTCTATATGAGTTGAGACAGTTTTGTGGTTTGTTTAGGAGCACTTGAGGATGTGAAACACTCATATAAGTGAAGGGTGACTTGGTTGTATTGGCTTTTAGAAATCAGAATTTTTTTTTCTCTGGTGCAAAATTTCTTGCCATATCCAGTTTTTCTTTAAATTCAAAGTTTTAACATCAATTTAAAAGCAATTGTTTATATCACCATTAGGAATGTCTTAAAACAGAGTTATACCCCTTGAGGCTATATATATACATCATCAAAATGACTTATGGCATAAATTTTTTTCAATCAGTAATCTGTACACCTGTTTGTGAGAGCATCCTCTAATTCTAACGGACAAGTTATCTGCCCTTTTGTGTCAGTCCTGGTTAAGTATTAGTTATGTTTTTTTATTTTGTTTTCCTGTGACTGTGATTTCTTGCGTGGGTGTTTGTGTGTTCATGGCCGATTTGCAATACAAAAAAAATAAATAAAAAAACTTCAGCGTAATAATTTATTGTTATTATTTATTCATTTACCAGTGCTTGTGTCTTCATTTAAAAAAAAAAAATTTCAAACCTGTTTTATAATACTAGATGTGCTTTTTTCCATTGATTAAAAAAATTTCTAATCTGACGGTTAAGACATTCTATTGCTTTTTTTTTTTCTGGGGTGTTGTTCACTTGTGTCGAAAGTGACATGCTGTTTTATTATTCGATATTTTGTGACTTGTGACCATGTAATAAACATTTACAAATTGTCATAATTTGCTCAATTCAAAACTATGATTTGATTTTTCTTTATCTTTCCTTTTTTAGAGGTACATGTATTAGAAAGGGTGACCGCCCCTATGTATTGGCATCTTTGTTGTTATTTATTTATGTTTGAACATTATATCAAATCGTATAGTTGTATAATCTTAGGTCAGCATGTGTTTAAAATTTTATCAACTGTACAAAATCTGCTGCGTGGATTGTATACTGCGTGAAGGGGGTATATGTTTTTTTTTCTTTAAAATGTTTGCATTGGTTTTGAGTGCTACAGCTTCCTCAAGTGTTGTAAAAAAGTTATCAATTTAATGTTGCAACTATGTATAATTTATTATGTTTCTTAGGGGTTTTTTTTTTTGTGTGTGGTTTTTTTTATTTTTTAAGGATTGCTTTTTTTATGCTGAAATTTGTTGATAACGTTACATATATAATATTTAATGGCACTACACATAATATACATGTATACGCAACTAGATGTTCCTGGTGTAACTTTGAGACCTCCATGTATTTTACATCTTTAATGTACTGAAAAACGGGTGGGGGGGGAGGGGGGGTAAACAAGGATATTTGGATTACTCATTTGACGTTACTGCAAGGATGAAGTTCAATGTGTAAAATCTTTCTGTGTGAGGAGGTGCTGCTTTCCTGTCAAATTTTTCCTTTTTAAAGGCAGTGTGAAGAGTTGTAGAAAATCTTTGAGACAGAATTGTGTTCAAAGTGGGAACCCCTGAATATAGACCAGGTAAAAATTACTGGTAAAAACAGGTCTTATATGAGGAGGGAGGGGGGAAGGGGTCTTAGTTCAGGGGCTAAATTACTGTACCCATATAAGAGGATGTCCTCAACTTAAAGTCACAAAAGAGGGGTGGTCCGAATTGAGGGGTTCCCCTGTACCACTCGGCAGATTTTCCAACCTTTATGTTTAAAGTTGGATCTCAAAGTATTATAACTTATTGTTTTTACGCTTCGTTCTCACTGTGACTTGTTAAGTTACGTCTGCATAATCATTTCACTGCTCATATTTTTTTTTCTCCTTCATATGCACCATCATGTACAATAAATTATCACTGTAACCTTTTGTCACAACTTATATTTATTTGTATATATTTCTTCTATCATTTGTAGTGCCACCAATTTTAACAGACAATTGTTGGAATTATGACAAAAAAAGAAAAGAAACTACAAAAGAATAATTTTCTTTCTTAATTTAAGCTATCAATCAAGAAATCCAATGCCATTGTAGAGATAATTAGTTTCATATATATAGCGCTTCTCATCTCAGTGTTAAAAGCTTTGATAATAGCATTGGTAATTAAATAAACAAATGTGATGCGACATGGTGAAATCAGGCTTGGTCAAACCCAGGAAATGGCTGCTAAGAACAACAAATTACCATTAGATAATTCTACCTCGCCGGCTTATGAATCAAATATCTTAGGTTCTAGTTAAGTTAGAGCAATGATTTTTTTTCTTATTTAAGAACTCGTACATATATGAAGCTTCCTTAAAATACTAATAACTCATAATGTCCAAATTTTGACATAGCCTGATTTCAACCACGGTGGGTCACAAACAATGATTATAGTTTTCTAAATGTCAAAGCCTCAATTCACCCGGACTGGTTCCAAAACATTGACATTGATTTAGTATGACACTAAGCACCCTTTTTTTTGTAGATTCTTTCACCTACAGCCATGATTTTTAGTAAAATTATAAGTCCATTGTATATGAAAGATATGTGTGACTGATGCCAGGTCGAATGTTGGATGCTGATGCTACAGCTCTAGGTGCCTGGTGCTAGTGCTACAGTGTTCATGCTACAGGGCTAGTGCTACAGTGTTCATGCTACAGGGCTAGTGACATAGTGTTAATGCTACAGGGCTAGTGCTACACTGTTAATGCTACAGGGCTAGTGACATAGTGTTAATGCTACAGGGCTAGTGCTACAGTGTTAATGCTACAGGGCTAGTGACATAGTGTGAATGCTACAACACTTATGTTACAGTTTCACTGCTACAGCAATAGTGCAACAGTGTCAATGTTACAGTTCTTGTGTTACACATAAAGCAATGGCGCTAGTATTACAGTAATTGTACTAATGCTGCAGCACTTGTGTTACAGTAACTCTTGTGCTACAGCATTTGTGTTGCAGTAACCCTCATGCTACTGCGCTAGTTATACAGTCATTCTAGCGCTGTAGCACTTGTGTTACAGTATTTCTTGTGCTACAGTATTTGTGTTGCAGTAATTCTTGTGCTACAATGCTAGTGTTACGCAGGATAAACCCGCGGTGGTACCTCTACATAATTAGCAGCCTGCGCCATACAACAGACTGGGTACATAAAGTTCTGTGACTGCTTGTCTTAAGTTTCTATCTTTTTCATATCATTATTATAATTATTATGATTATTATTCATTGATTGCAACATTTTGTTGTAATGAAGGAACATTATAAATAATAAACTGACAGAAAAAGTACACAAGATCTCAAATAGTGTTTTTACTTTCACCTTTTCTTACTGTTGTTGTTGTTGATGTTTTATTTTGTTTTGTTTTTTTTTTCAATTTTTATTTTTGATCTTCATATTTGTTGTTGTAGGTATTGGTGGTGTTGATGTTGTTGTTGTTATTATAATTAAATTTTTTATAAATTATGTAGTGCATGCAAACGCGCCATACTATTTCCTAATTCCAGCAGTAGATAAAATTATTGAGACTTTGTAGCTGAGAGGAAAAAGAATCTCGAGGAAAAAGGAAAAAAAAACTTGAAGGAAAGAGGAAAAAAACATCGATGGAAAAAAGGCATAAGAAAGCAAAAAGGAGGGAATATTATTTTTTGTGTGTCGGAGAAGTGAGGGGGGGGGGGCGATAGATAAGGCTTAAGAGTTAAGATGGAAGAAGCGTTTGTGTGCGTTGGATTGAGGGGGGTGGGAGGATAGGCGAAGCGGTACATCTACGAAGAAGAGCGTGGGTGTTTGGAACGTTTTCCATATCGCTATTCCAGGAGTCATGTAGACTTGGCAGTAGATCGGTTGCTGTCATCGGGACTGGACCTGCAGTGACCAGGTAGGGGCAGTAGGGTCTGTACTGTCTGACCGGAGCGGTTTATTATGACCAAACCTGGACTAAAAGTAAAACAGCTCCAGACAAGAGAAAGTCTATTGAAATAAGGAGGACAACCTATTCCCTGCAATACTCATAGGTGAGTGCCCGCGGATCTACAAAGCATTAACTAATATTTATTATGCCACCGTTCATAAACAATCGCAAGTCGCACTTTACATAAAACCGAAAGCGTTGGTGTTTGGTAAAAAAAAAAACTATTACGGAGGTGGCCTGGGAAATAAGGGCCAAGTCGGAATTTTGACATATTGAGTTACTACCGCTTTCATATAATGTATTTGTATAATGTATGCGGCGTCATGGTCTAGTGGTAGACGCTCGGCTTCCGGATCGAGAGGTCCGGGGTTCGAGTCCTGCTTTCGGCAGGCCGACGTTTAGTCCTTGAGAAAGGCTATTTACACACATTTCTTCGCCTCACTCATGCGTTAAACGAGTACCCGACTATAGTCAGTGAAAGATCTTGTCAGAATGCTAGAGTGATGCGCTTAACTAGCTGCTCCTCTGTGAGGTCAGAAGGTACTTTGGTTGGAAATGGCCTGTCGGGAACCTATGTAAAGCGCTTAGAGCACTTTAGTGGATA
>BMAT01000163.1:2082-18002 GCA_019649035.1 Elysia marginata
GGGGGGGTAAGGATGAGCCTTCTTCAATGTGCCCCGCCGCCGTCTCCAAAACATGCTGGGATCACATGGAATCTGGGGAAAGGTCTTAGGGTGGATGAAGGGTTTTCTTGCGGGAAGACAACAAAGCGTTGTGGAAGATTATAAGCGAGACGCGATCTTATAATGCATCGGTGACGAGAGGCATTCCGCACGGCTCTTTGATTGAATCTTTGTCGTCTATATAAACGACCTACCATCGGTGCGCTCTAGTGAGAGTCGTCTCTTCGCTGGTGACACAAACTGTGACGAAGTTTTTCAACTGTAGTGACCAGCCAGATACAGCTTCCATCCTTCATGAAGATTTGAAAAGGTTGCAGCAGTGACCAGATGACTGACTGCACCGTCTCCACCCTGAAAAGTGCAGGGGCCCGCGAGAATATCAGCCATTTTGGGTCTCCCCTCTCCCTCCCTTTGACTGTGTATCCTCCTGAGCGGGCCGATGACGCATCGGTTTTAATGTGAGGGAAGAGAAGCGGTCTAGATTGCAACATCGAGCTGGGGGTAACATTAAGCTGAGAAGGACCATTTAGTATTCTTCGTCAACCAACTGACTTTCAGGGAAGCACAGGGCGAAAAGAACTGCCGATGCCAATACATTTGTCGGAATAATACGCCGAATGTTTGACTTCCCTTATCATACCCTCTTCTCAAAAATGTTCAAAAGCCTTGTGCATCAATCCCCTAATGGCCACTCGGTCTATCAATCATATCACAATACCCTCTGCAGTGATATCGACCGCATTCAACACCGAGCCACCAAGCTGCTTCCACCAATTCGTGACTTGCCTTGGCTTGCTGTCCCGATAGTGTGCGGCACCTTGACCTGCCTTGCTTGGAGCACTGTCGCAATAAAGGAGACATGATTTATATGTTCAATTACATAGGCTGCGTGTATATACACATATATATGTATAATACTCTGTGAAGTGAACAGGGCAATTTTTAACTGGCCACAAGTCGAAACACTAGCAAACACAGACACATATTGGTAATAGGCCCCTGCAGGGCGTAGACCAGTTCAGTGCAGGCTAAACATAGGCTACGCAGCAACACTTTTTCCCCCCAAAGAGTTGATGAACAAGTGAAACTGCTCCACAGTCAACTTCAAGTCCAGGCTGACTGCGCATTGGAGAAATCTGCCAACCGTATAAGAGCAGTAACTCTTCTAGTAAATAGACTCAGTGTTCCTTGATGCTGTGGCCTTCAGGGAGAGTCGTGCTAGCCTGAATAAGGCTTTAAAATCCAAAAAAGTTCAAAGTACATATACTCGCTAACTGTTCAAAATATTTACCTCAATGTTGTCGCTGTGCAGGTAATATTAAAAAAAAAATTTGCACGTGCGGGCATATCATACATTGCTACCTCTCGTACCATACGTGTATATTATTGTTTGTTAGAATGAGCGATAAAGCTGTTTTGATTTTGTACAGTGATTGCGATAAATGGGATGGTAAGATCACGATTCTTGATTACCGATGTATGTAGTGCGATCATTTTGAACATCTTGAATGATTTGATTCGAAGATGTCAACGTTTGAGGCAGTTGTCAATACTATACTTGATAGGTCACTTGGTTGAATGCGTGGTTTGGCATAGGCGCTTGAACAAGCTTTATGTGGGAAGGGGAGATTTTCCCAATACTTGTCCAGTCCTCTATTGAAAGAGTTGAGGGTAGGGGCAGGGGTCACATTGTCTGGCGATGATTCTTATATTTTTATTGGGGCAAAAAACTGCATGAAGTATGTATCTACAACCTGTGATCTTTGGGCAGTCCATTTCATAAAAAGCAGTTTGATACCTGCACACCTCTAGCCATCGGCCTCTATAGCTTATGCTTCATCGATGCTGGCAGCATTGTCCCTGTTCTCTTCTCTATCCCATTTCGATGTTAAGATTATTTTGTTATAGTATGGCTGCTAGACTGCATGACGGTACTCCAAGACAGGTCGCACCACACTTTTGAACAGTACCGGTACGACGAAAGGCTCCTTCGAGTGATCAAAAGACCTCTTTATTATGCCGACTATCCGGTTCGCCTTCGATGTACACAGTGCAATATGTTCTTTAAAAGTAAGCTTGTCAATTTTCAATGACAATACGGATGTCTTTTCTGTTTCGTAATCCGCTATCTGTTCAGTAAAATCTCCACGATCGTCAGAGATTCAACCCATGCGATTTTTTTAATATTGGCCAAGGGTTGCATAAATGCACGATTTAACTGCTCACAAAGAACCGAAAGTTAAGCCATTTTTTACTGTTGATGCGATCGAAATTGACGAAAATTACCTTTAACACGGCATAATTTTGCAGTGCTGCCTTTGGTTGTGTATGCAGCAAAGGATTTTTTTAGGGCGAAAAATTATACCCTTTCTTTACGTAAAGTGTGCTCAAATTTGAAATCTATACTTGTTTTGAAAAGCATTTTTGTGTGAATCTTGGTGGCTCAAATCTGATCCATAATATAAGTAAAACACAAAAGTAGTGATGCCGCTGAAATACCAAACATGAACTCTGAACTTGAGTAAAACAGTGAGGCCCCTAATGATCGATGTGTGAAAGATGCTGGTACATTCAGATTGATTGAAGGGTAATTTCACTTCAAAGGTGCTCTCAGGGCTTGGGTCCCAATGACAATTTATGGGCTGCCACCCAGAGACTAGCGGGGATACCATGACTTAGCCTCAGCCGGTCACATTATACTGACACCGACCCAACCAGTAGGGGCCCGGACTGTGCTCGGCTGTGTTTCGAACCCGCGACCTCTTGGCCACGGAGCGAAGCCACTACCAACTGAGCTATCTAGGCCCCCGGTCGAGGCTACCTAATAGTTTCCGGTGTCCCCGCCCCCGGTACATTCAGAATCGCTTAGGTCTCTATTTATAAAAAACGAACGTAATAGGAAAAGTGGTTTTATTCGTCGAAACAGCCAAAATAAATTGCAGAATTTTATGTTGAAGCAATGGCAGCCATTTGTACTAGCATTCAACTGCGTGTACAAAAGTATCGGTATCGACGTCAACGAGCATCACAAGCACTACAACTACTTGTACTACTATGACGACGACGTAAAAAACCACCATCATTACGTAAAATTACAAGTACTAATACTATTTCATGTGTAATACTGCTGCTGTTATTGCTGCTGCTGCTGATACTACCAGAGATTATTCGATTTTTAAGCAGAGATGTTTTACTCGGAGTTTTTTCCTATTTATTTATATTAGGACGATTGTTGGTTTATTGCTCTTTGTAAGACCAGACTATGTGCCAATTTCTAAACGTACAGTGTAGTGTCAATCTAAAGGTTTAACTGCATTTTTAACAGGATTGCAACCTTTAAATATTTTTGAGTCCCTATTTTGTCTTTCTTTAGGTAAATGCTTTAGCAGAACTTTTCACTCAGTAAGATATTTCAAATTGTTGTATTTTGGATTTTAACAATATTTCAAAATTCAATTATTTTTAAAGATAAGAAATAATAAGAAAAAGAAATGGACAACTGAATCCTCAAATGTTTTTTTTTAATTCACATGGTCATGGCCATGAAATAAATGAATTGGTTAATTTTGTGACAAAATTTGATATAATTATGAACAAAACATTCCCATAATTCTATTACATGTATATAGTGCTGTGCCCTAACAAACTTTAAGCTCACACCACTTACATAACAAGTAAGACGAAGCATAGCTGAACTAAAAACAACAAAAAAAAAAAACATGTATGTTGGTGTAAGTATGTACATGTATGTTTAGGTTTGTTTGTCTGTTTGTGATGTTGGTGTCTGTCCCCGAGTTCAAAGTTTTTAAAGGAAACAAACATGGAGTGCTTTATTATTTGAAACCTTAGCCTACACATGCCTTAAGTGCAGAGGTATTTTTTTTTACTTCTTTTAACTTTTGTTGCCTGTTTTCATATGGCATTCCTTCAGAGAATCTTCTTTCTATACATACAGTGCCTCCTCCCAGAGCCCTGGAGGGGCCAATGACAGTCACAAATGTTGCAATCACTCCCCCCCCCCTCTCCCTTCCTCTAATACATGCAATGCACACTGACTTGTGAACGAGACAAACAAAGTCATGGGCGAAACATGCACTGGCTGGCACAATGCACTGCAACTATGAGCCAAATCCTCAATGCACCTATGGTCTGAACTCTTATGTAGACTTGCCCGCTGTGTTTACGGAAAAGTTCCTTGGTTAAATTCTTACTCTAATTCTCTAAAGCTCGCTATATAATTCCTGTTGTATCCACTTTCAGGCCTGTTCTTGCCCCGTTATACCCATGCACAGGTAATAGACTTTATACATAGACTCCTCAAGGCTCTGCTGTGAGGGTGCCACTGTAGTTGAGTACTACTACTGTATGAGTTAGACTAAGTTAAGTTCATAAAAAGAAAGGTGACAGCAGATACAGAATACATGTACAGTATATGTTAGAAGATTAACGAGACTCTAAACATGAACTCTAGACAGAGCAGGAGGCCACCTCCTCACAGTTGCAAATTTACTAAGCCCATGGAGTAATTTGAGGCCAAGTTTTATATAAAATCAACCAGGGTAAAGTATATTTGGTGTAAAAAGTCAATTTATTATCCCGTTCCCTTGCAAATTATGGAAAAACATTGAACCACAGTTAATTTTCTTAAGTTTGTTATATATGTGTTCATTAAAGTTAAATTCCTACTTTACAAACTATATTAAGATCGGATGAGTCTACAACAAATTAAATACCCATTTAAAGAAAAGAAATCAGAGTTGTAACTGGTCAAGCTTTCAAAATTCCATTGTCAATTTTTTCTTTTGGTTTCAATAAAACAGTTGAATTGGTCGTGCAGAGTTCTAATTTCTAAAACCTTTGAAATCTAAGTTTATACCAAAGGGACTTTACGTCAGTTGTTTCCTTAAAGTTAATTATCTGGTAATGAATAAATTGTACACAAATTTAATTGATACCAAGAGTTGTTCAACCCCAATATTCAAAATATCAGCATTGACAAATACTCAACACGCGTCAAAGGTTTGACAATAACGATTCTTTGGGCAAAAACAAGTTTGTGCGAATTTGAGAGGGTACCTTTGTTAACGTGGATATCTAACATGATTTGGAGTAAACAAATAGTGAGGGTACAGAAGGAAAAGCTACAAAAGGCCATAATTAACACTTTGATTAAAAAAAAACTAAACTTAGTTAAATTAGAACTATGACTATGAGTTTAAATTACGTTAATTTTTAATTTAGAAAGAGTCTGTGGAAAGCTGTTTCTTGTCAGTAAAAAAAATAAAATGAAACTCTTGTACTATCACTATTTTTTTGTCAATGGTTCGCAATTTTTAAAATTTAACATAAACATGAAACTGTGCTTTCTCTGCACTGTTGCAGATGACATGTATTTAACGTAGGCTTAAGATTACTTCTTTGAGGCTTACTAATACATATTTTTGGCCAGCAGTTTCTGATTGTTAAATTTACATGTGAAAAAGCATTTTTATGAATAATAGCCTTAATAATGAGGCTCTTCAGAGGGGCATGCATTCAGAAAATTCCTTGTTATACACAGTGCTTCTTTTTGGACTCCACTCTAAATTAAACATGCTAAATTATGGATTTTGACAAGTCTGGTTTCATTAGTAGAAAAGCTTTATTGTTTTATTATTTTAAAACAATTACATAATAACTTTAGGGAGCCAAAAGACAAGATTTAGAACAAAAAACATAACAAAAGTTTAAAAACTAAAAAAGTAGTAACACTTTGATGGTTTTATGTAAATATTTAGGCCCATCTGTCAATAACAAAATTAATGAGAGAGACATTGCAATAACAAACAAAAACCTCATCATTCTTTTTTTTTATTTCCTTAAAACAATCCTAAAATTGTTTTACTTTTTAAAATTATCTATCGAGCAAGTCCTGCGAACACAAAATATTTGTCAAAGTTAGCTTTTAAAAACTGAAAAAGTAGCAACACTTTGCGATTGTTTTATGTAAATATGTAGGCTGATCTGTCAATAACGAAATAAATGAGAGAGACGTTGCAGTAGCAAAAAAAGCTTATCAAAATTTTTTTAAAAATTTCCTTATAAATAGCAATCTTTCATTGTTTTTCTTTGTTTAAATATCAATTCATCAAGTCCTGTAAACACAAAATATTTGTTAGTTATTTCCAGATTTCTTTGAGGTGAACTTTACAAAGATATATAATTTTTATCAATAGTACGTATATGTCCAAAAAGGGACCTCCAAAAAGCGACCTCTTTTCTAAGCTAACATTAGTTTTAGAGTCTAGCACTTCCATAATAGTCTCCTTGCTAAAAAAGACCTTAATTTGCTTGTCAATTTCAAAGGTTCTTGGGGAAAGAAAAGGCTAAGTTAAAAGTGACATCAAGGCATTGAGCGAATTCCAGAACAGTCAACACACAATGTTATTCACTTGTCCATCTCTGGAATCATCTTCCCTCTCTCAGGTTCATGATTTTTTGGGCTCCAATTTTTCGCATCAACCTAGAAAGAGGAAACAAAAAAGAAACAAGGTTGGTGAGCCAAGCTATGTTTTTTTTTCCAACGTAATTTTTCGCTGGCCAGCACAAGTAATTACTGAAAGGTAAGTGGACAGGTCTGTAACTAACTTTGGCCTTTCAGTCCAAGGATCTTCCGAAATCTGTAGTTGATTTAATGGTGATAATAATAGTAACAATAATGATGAAAAGAAATATCATAATAATAAAAGGTAACAAAGAAGTACATGTTTGTAGTAACTTTCTTCCATGAGCCCAATGTGCTGTACATTAATGGTCTTCAGCATAACTTATTTAGATTGATTGAATTATGCAGTGTGCAGAAACGGATGTTGTATCAAAGGATAGATTTAACAGACCAAGATACTGAAAACAAGTGCAATGATTTAAAAAAATGAAAAAAAATACAATGTAACAATATTCTTTCCTTTTCCTGTATTCGAAACAAATATAGCTGAAAGGCTCTGATTGCATGAATTTTATTTTTAAAAAAAACCTCATTTACCATCAAAGAAAGTAGACATTCATATTCAAGCTTCAAGTTTGGTCATGTGACTTTTCATATGAGCTAAATGATTAGTAGGAACAAGAGGTCAATACCTACCATTTTGACAGATCAGGTAACATTTGCACGACATAGATCAGAAAAAGTGGTGGATGTGGAGATATCCAAGACTCATACTGGTTGTTGGCAATAGACACGCATGATAAATAGGCACAGCGTTCTGAAGTCATGCGCTTTTCAAACCCCTCCATCTGAACACCAGCTTCCTGAAAAATTGTTTAATGTCTCACCTGAGGAATGTGTTTTGTTATCACAGCATTGTTCATGATGCATTATACTAAATGAGAAAGGATGTGACTGAGAATAATTTTCAATACTGCCTTCAGGATTTATAAAGTTTTACGTCCAAATATATACATTGTAAAAGAAAAATATATTGAAGAGTAAGGATGGGTTGTGCAACGCCAAGCCTTTACTTTCAGAAGTTCTGGCTTGGGCTGTAACAGTGTAATACGCATACAGCTTTGTGCCACAGTATTCACCATTTAGATGGTCTACGCCTGACTGCAAGGCATCACTTGTTTCCTTATATCTACCTGTATTCATCTTAGAGTGGTAAAAACTTGTTGGGAAGACTGTACCTTACAACAAATTTGTTTTGAGCTTGTTGCTTTGTTCAGATAGATACCTGCATAATTTATTTACATACATTTTTGATTTGCTCTGTTCTTTGTTGGTAACAAATTACAAGTAATAAAGTTTCTTTAAGTATCAAAATCCTTTTTTATAGCTACAAATAGAATATGTTTATTCTATTAACAATAGCGATGGAAGACACTGCTATTAATACACGTTCATCGGCTAGAAAGTTCTTGATTGTCGTGTCACAACCTGATTATTATTTTGTGAGTGAGATCTTGATGGCTGCATCTCAAGTCCGACATACAAACCACTGAGCTACCCTGCCCTACAATAAAAAGAGATCAATAACCATGACAAATAAAAGCCGTATTATCCTAGATTCTCAAACTGAATCTTCTTTCATCTTTTTTTTTTCTTCTATATTTCAAGAATTGCATACACAGCACAGTCTGTTCCATACTTCTTACACTAAGGTTTGTTTCTTATTAAAAAAGGTAGATTGTATACTCCTAGTTTTAAAAAATTAAGAAATATTTTGAATAGAAAAACAGAAATACATTAAAGTCAAGTATTATGCATCACAAGTGGCATGTTATTTACCTCTCCCATCTTCCCCGTGCAAGCGTGAAGTCTAGCATTTGAAAACACAGGCCCAGGGCATATGATATTCACATCAATGTTGTGACTTGCCACTTCAATCCTTAGACTGTCAAAATAACCCTTAAGAGAGACAAAAAGTGATATTTTTGATTATTTACAAAAGAGATGTCCTTTTTTTAATTTTTGAAGGCAATCTATATACATATTTATTCAAATAGTACAATTTTATAATTTATTTTTGAAAATTTCAATAAATTATTTACCTAATATTACAACATCCTGAACTTTACAGAAATGATTATATGTTATTTCCACATAACATGGATAAGTTTATGAATGCCTCAATTTGTTTTTTTATGTATTTAAAAATTTTCTTGTATCTAAAAATATCAACCCACTTTAAAATCAGTAGCTGATGTAAAAATAAATATTGCATAATGCCAGTTTTCAAATAGTCATAGTAATTCTATAAAAGATGGGCATAATAGCTAGATCCTCAGAAAGAAAATTAGATGAGAACGATTTGAGTTTGAAAAAAACATATTTTCAGAAGTAAACTAATGTAAAAATCCTAGTTTTCTTAGAGACCTCATAGCTTTCATCAAGCTTATAAAAAAGACAGTGATTCATTTCTCATTGGAAATAAACATATAAAAAGGCATTTTTCATGTATTCCATGTAAATGTTGTTTGTCAATGTAAAAAATTGCAAAAATACTAATTAAGATGCCTTAGTAAAAAAAAATAATAATGAGGTGAGGTGAGTATCTAACCATGAAATAATTATGCACAGAAAACAGATAACTGTAAACATAAAATGCAATTACCTGAACAGCATGTTTGGCTCCACAATATGATCTCATACCAGAAACACCTGTGGAAAGTAAATTTACATATAACAGCTTTTTTTCACTGAAGTTTCCATGGTTTACTCAAATACAAATTTTGGCTTTAATATGAATGTAACAGTAATACCCGGAACTTGCATTGACTAAACTTAATTAGTCTGGCATTCCCTTTCCAAATATATTTAAGTTTTATGACTCAACTGAATTAATTAATCTTCATAACAATATAGCCTGTTCTTAATAATTGTTAAGTCTCTCAAAGTCCATGCAGATGTTAGGCCTACATAAGCTCTAGTAATTTATTCTTGATTTAGTGTTTGGAGGGTAATATGGATCCCACTTAGGTTTTGCAATAGAACGGTAGACTTGGGCATGGAGGACTTTCACAGAAGTTAGACACAACAACCATGTTCATACCGCTAGTTGAGTCATAGCCTTCATTGGTGATATTTTTTTAAGATCTAAGCATGTCTTGCCGCCAGGGCGAATGAGTCAGGAAGTCGGAGATAATTTTTTTCAGAAAACACCATTTAAAGTTCCATCTTTCCTTCTTTCTCTGTAAAATTTAAACCAGCAAATTTTATGAAAGTTTTGACATGTCAAAGCTTACAAGAATGTCTTGTTTGAAACAGAAATGCCTCTGAAGGTGAAAATTGCAACATCCAACTCATTCATCCTGATTGCGAGACACATGGATCAGACCATTTGTTCTTGGGCCTAGGTGAGTTTATTAAAGCAATGCAAATCATGAGATTTAGTGCAAAAATTAATACTTTTACAGACCACTCTTGCCAGCTAGGCTGCTAACAACAGCTATTTGGCCTTGCTTCCGCTCAATCATATGTGGAAGAAGAGCTCTAGTGAGGGATACTGGGCCAAGAACATCCACCTCAAACATAAATCTGTCTACCTCCAGTTCTATGTCCATCCACAAAGCTCTTTGACTCTTTCCAGCATTATTGACCAGAATATCTACCTGGAATTAAAAAAAAGATAGCCATATTCCCATACAATTTATAATAATTAAAAATTATGAAATTATGATCTGCGGTAACACTATCAGGTTGAAAAGTTTGAATGTAAATGAGAGAATTCAGGTCTGTGAGCAGGAGATCGATATTTCTACATCAGTGAGGAATTTAGGCCTTCTCCTTGATAGTGGCTTTTCTATGGATAAAGCTGTTTCACAATTGAGAAAAGTCTGTAAAAGGAAACTAAGGAAGATCAGCCTCTGAGCAATTTTCATATAGCTTCGGCATATAGTGAATCAACTATTACTACAATAACATGTTGATCTTAATGCTCATTTTTATAAAAATGATATAAATTGTTCAGTTTAATGGCATCCTTTTTTGGTTTGAGAGGAAGAGGAAGCAATTTTCACCACATTTTAAGGCATTAAACAAAAAAATGCATAAAAGCCCTTCTACAATGTAATAACAGTACATTTACCCTATAAAAATATTCCAATACTTCTTGCACTTTTTTACTGTGGCTCTGAAAGTCAACCAAATCTAATGGTAGAACAAGAATGTCTTCCTCTCTCACTTTGCATTTGGCTGAAACAGAAATAAAAAGTGTTAAAACACATAATGAACTTTGTCGTTATGTACTTTTGTGTGGAAAAGTTTAGAACATGCATTTAGAAAAAGGCGGGGGGTGTTAAATCTTATAAACCCTGATACAGGTGTAGTCTTAAAAATATTGATCATCTAAAGAATGTCATATTATATATAGCTTTTATTGGAAATGGAACACATAAATTTATCATTATATTGACTGCGACTTCACATTGTACAAGACAATTTTTTTAAAGATGGTATACATGTAGGCCTTATTATTACAAACAGCTATCTAAATTCTCATAGATTAAGATACTGGGGTAACGATATTTGTCATAGTGAAGTTGTGTAGCACTAATATCAATTACAAGCATTTGAACTTATCATTGCATAGATAAGCTTTCCTGTCGAATTAGCTCAAATTAATTAAAGAATTATTGTATATATAGCTACATGATGACTAGTACTAAACTAACTCAGAAGAAAGGTTTGGAAGATTTTTTCAAATACTCATGATTTAAAATTTAACAATCACCAAAGAAATAGTCATTGCTTTTGACTACTATAGGTTGAATTTTAATCATCACCCAGATAAGGTATGGAGATACGGAAATACAAATTTTTTACTTAGAGTTAGACAGTTTAGAATTTAAATAGTAATTTATTTAACATGGATTTTTTACAAAGTTTTGTTGATTATGTAGAAAAGGACAACAGGCTAATTTTCTCATCTTCTTTTTTTTATTTTTTTAAATGTTCAGATACACTGTCTTCCTTGATCCTCATAAAATAGTCGCAGTTTGCTCAAGGGTATGGCAGTTCTTGTATTTGACTTAACTTAATATTGCAGTAGTCCTTCATCTACAGACCTATGAGGGCTCTCACTGAAAATTGCTGGCTAAAATCTTTTTAATTAACACAAAAATAAGTCTTAAGAGAAACAAATAATAATAAAAAATATTTTTTTTTTTTTTTTAGTTTGAAACATCCCTAAATTTAGCCTTCATAGTTAGAAAACATTGCAGGCCTACAGTACCTGATTCTAAACATGTTTTTTTCACCCTGTCAAGCTCCTCTTTTCTGCGGGCAGACAGTACCAATTTGCAGCCAGACTCAGCCAGACAGTAAGCAATACACTCTCCGATGCCACTGGATGCTCCAGTAACCCAGATGACCTTTCCAGCCAAGCTTGCTTAAAATAAAAAGAATGTAATTCTAAGAAAAATATTTTTCACCCACAAAGAGTAAAAGAATATAGTTTTTAGGACTAATAAAAAATTCTACTGATTAAATATATATTTAACGAAATGGCAATAGTTTCAAATTTAAAATCATATTCTTATGTCCAATTTCATCTAGCTAAGTCTACGACCTGGAAAGAGTAATGCAACAATGTACTGAGAATTGTATGAATAAAAGGTCTCAAAATCTCTCTTTACTTTTTCTGCGCTAAAATTTACTTTGGACATTGTAAAAACACAATTTAGATACCTTTGTTATAAAATGAAAAAATCTTTTTGAAACCCAATGTGAAAAACCCTTTTCACTGAATTTCCCGCGCCTGCATACGTTCTGTGAAAAGTGTAATGCGTCCTGACTACTCACCTCTTATATGCACCATTAGGGGACAGGATTCAAAATACCATTCTCATAGCACTGCCCACTACCTTTCCAATAACATCCTCTTTGAATTGATCCTTTGTGGGAGAATAATGACAACTATTAGCACAATTAGATTTCCTCAAACAACACATGAAAGGCATTGCTTTTGAAGAGCCATTTATTTTTGTATTAATTTCTGTATTACTCAGCAAGAAGCGTACTATTCTGAGCTCATCTTCTTTTATAATTGTTTTTAATATGTCTAGAATTTGGCTTCCATTGATCGTATCAAAAGCCGCGGACATATCGATGCCCGTGATTTTAATGCAGACATCTTCCTTAAGTGTTTTGGCTGATAACCATTTGTGCGTCCACACTACATCCGCGGTGCTTCTGTTTGGACGGAATCCGCTTTGACTGTTTGACAGGTATCTTTCTACGTCAGGCCTGATCCTGTTGAGAGTGATGACCGAAAGTGCTTTACGTAGTGAGTTTAACAATGTTATAGGTCGCAGATTGTTCGGGGGACCTTTCTTTTTTCCGGGTTTTTGGATGGCTATAAGCACTCCTCCGTTTATGTCTATTTTTTCATGTTTGTTGAAGGTCGTGTTAAATATATCGGCGATTGTTTGGTCCAGAAGTGGTGTTCCGTATTTTAAAAGTTCTGCATGAATTTCGTCTTCACCTGGTGCTTTATTATTGTTTAGGCTGTTGAAGCTTTTTCAAAGATAAATGGCTCTTCAAAAGCAATGCCTTTCATGAGCAATGTCGGCACTCCCCAAGGAGACAGCCTGAGCCCAGTACTATTCACCATCTACTTAGAAAACGCTCTCAGAGAGATTCGAACCACTCTACCCGAACCAAATTCCTCTTATGGTAGGGAAATTCCAAGTGAGATAGCTTATGCCGACGACGTCGACTTTATCGGGCATGACTACGCCAATATCGCCAAAATCCAAGAGACACTTGAAAAATATCAACTCAAAGTGTACACTGACAAAACTGAGTTCACATTACTATCAAAAAGTGAAGAGGACTGGAAAAAAGTGAAAAAGGTAGGCTCGCTCATTGACAACAATGAGGACATAGAACGAAGAAAGCAGCTCTCCTCCACGGCTCCAGCTCTCCTCCACAGCTCTAAGCAGGCTAAACAATCTGTGGGTAAAAGACAACAAAATCAAAACTGCAACAAAGATACATCTCTATAAATCATTGGTAAAATCTATCCTGCTATATAACTGCAGCACATGGGCTCTAACTCATACAGAGGAAGAAAAACTAAACGCATTTCATCGAAAGCAATTGAAAAAGATCCTGAACATAAAATTCCCGGTCAAAATAAAAAATAAGTCACTCTACAAAAAATGTCAAGAAAAACCACTATCACTGCAAATACTTGAATCTCGCTGGAAATTATTTGGACATATCTTACGGAGACACAGAGACATTCCCGCTAACAAAGCAACTCGTGCATATTTCATTCAATGTGGCAAAAACCACAGGGGAAGACCAAGAACAACACTTCCAACAGTTTCAACAGAGACCTCGCACTGATTGACCATGAAATCAGACTCCATTCATCTGATGAGCTGGATAAGATCACTGCACTCGCACAAGATCGAAGGCAGTGGCATGAAATGACGGCAAAGATAGAGAGAGCTGCCGAAGCGTCGCAGACAGAGAACTGGGATGCGCCACGGCACTAAGTAAGTCAAACAACACGGTTTCTCATTGTGTCACAAGGGAGTTTTAATATACACATGTAATTGTTTATTGGCACTGGAAGCAAAGTTTTTTTTTAACCCAGATAACAGTAGACTGTACCTACCTGGTTGTTTTCCATACTTGGTTTTCAAAATCAGGGATACATCCGCATCAGACATTAATAGTATGACGGCCCATCCCAAGACCAAGATGACAATTATAACAATGGCAAATTCCAACAGCCACATCCTTCAAGTAAAATAAGGCTAATATTTTTGCAAACAAGGCACCTGTAGACCCAAATGGATAAAACTTTTTGAAAAAGGCAATTTGGATAGACTTTGTGCTTAAAATGATTATATTAACCTTTCTTTATAATTAAATACTGTTTTCTAAAATATTTTTACATTAAATTATAGTAAATAAAAATGCGAAGTTTTATTGTAATTTAACATTTCATGAACAGTTATAGTGATGATGTAGCAAAAAATTGGTAAATTAATCATTAACCTAGCTGTGGAAGCGGGTTAAAACACAAAGGGTTAATAGGGGGTGAGCACTGTAAGATGTTAAAATATATTGCATATATATGATAATGGAGCAATGCAGCAACTGGAACAGACCCAGCTCTACTTGCCATATTGCGAACGCAGCTATACTAACAGCTGTAACCTCTTAGAGATGGACCACAGGTTAACAAGAAAGCACTGCCTTGTTACAACCTACACACATATCAATTTCATAATGGCTGTTGCTGCTGGCCATTTTGTTTGTAGGTTCACATCATGGGTGAACAAATTCAGTGGACCTTGGTTCCAACAAACTTTGTGGGAAAATACAAAGGTTTTGTTGAAGCCAAGGTTCGTTGAAAGCAAGTAACCCAAAATGAACCAAAGAAGAAAGTTCTACACTATCTATCAAACTTAAAACATTATTTAAAGCTACATGTAAAAAGAATGGAACACACACAGTGGTGCAAGTTTTTAGTCTGATATAAATTCTAATCACTCACTCTCTCTCTCTTTGTTTCTTTGAAAGCTATTTCGCTGATAAAGTGAAAAACATACCTAAAAAAAAAAGGCTAAAAAAAAGACCAACCTTTAGTTTCAGTTTCACTTTTAGTTAATTGAAAATGATGTTTGTCTGAAATAGGTTCTTTCTATATACAAAGAAATTAGTGAAGGTTAAAGAAGAGAAAAAAATTGGGACTTTATTTCAGTTCGCTGAATGCAAGTTTGTTGAGTCCAAGGTTGTTGGATACAAGGTCCTATGTATATCTTGAGTAAGGAATTGTGGAGGGAGGGAGGGGAGGGGCAGACCAAAGTTCTGGACAAGGCAGCTAAATACTTTTTGTCTGGTCAAGAGTGGTCATGTCCAAGAGGTCTTTTTTAAGGGATTTGAAGAATGTCAGCTGAAAAAGCTACTTACGGCCCCATTGGCAAGGTGGTCGCCATGCAGAGTATGAAAATATAGAAAAAATGCAAGGGAGTCATAGAAAAGGGGTTGTCAATACAAGTGGTCCTCTTAGACAGGTAGGCCTAGTCAGCAAGGCATGTTTGTATAAGGTTATCTAAACATTTTAGCATAGAACATTGTTTTATCGGAGATAACTAATATTATCTATGTACTGCGAGGTCGAAAAATAGATAGATAGAGGTTTTTTATGTCATGAAATATAGTGCTTGTAACGAATTTAGACATTGTTCTAGTCTAGTTCCTTAGTCATGCTATGTACAATGTAGACCTAGATTAAGGCTACGCTTGTTTTTTTAATGGAATGTGTTAAGCATTCGTAGTTATAAGTAACTTACGGATTTCATTTACCTCGTTACAATCTCTAATGATTGCCTATCATTCAGTTTTGTAGATCTAGTCTTCTGGATTTATCTAGATTACTATCTTC
>BMAT01000164.1:31986-43403 GCA_019649035.1 Elysia marginata
ACTGTTACTATTAGTATTACAATTACAACTGCTGCTGGTGCTTGTCCTGCTGATACTATACTGATGCATGCACTACTACCACCACTACTAACTTCCACTACTACTACTAATAAAAACTATTACAACTACTACTACTACTACTACTACTACTACTGCTACGACTACTATTATTACTACTATTACTATTATTACTACTACTACTACTACTATTATTACTACTACTACTACTACTACTACTACTACTACTACTTCTACTACTAGTCACATTATCCTGACACCGGGCCTACGAGCAGAAAATCCACATGCCAGTCACTAGGTGGATCAGCTGCTAATACCTATTTTAAAGGCCCTTTTTTTGACTCGGCCGCGGATCGAACCACACACCTCCCGATCTCTAAGCGAGTGTCTTACCGCTAGGCCTCAGAGTCGGTCTAAGTGGTAAAAGTAGTAAATCTGTAGTGAAGGTAATGGAGTTAATTCTGATAGTAGCCTCTATAGTGGTAGTTGTAATAGTTACACTGGCAGTAAGGCCTCCGTATTAACATAGTCCTGTCTCACTGATGCACTACCATTTTATACTTGACTTTTTGTTCTATTGGATTTAAATAAAGAGCATTTTTATATAGCGCTTATCCACTAATGTGCTCTAAACGCTGAACATGGGTTCCCCGACAGGCCATTCCTAACCAAAGTACCTTCTGAACCCACAGAGGAGCAGCTAGTTAAGCTCATCACTGTAGCATTCGGACAAGATCTTTCACTGCCTATATTCGGGTACTCGTTTAACGCATGAGTGAGGCGAAGAAATGTGTGTAAATAGCCTTTCTGAAGGACTAAACGTCCACTTGCCTAAAGCAGGACTCGAATCCCGGACCTCTCGATCTGAAAGCCGTGCGTCTACCACTACACCACGATGCCACACAGATATTTAGCATATATTTCTAGAATCACTCTACTCTTAAACATCTTGAAGACGTTAAGCTACGTTGAGTTAATGTAAAAAAAAAAACACTAAGAGAACTAACAAAATTATCTTCTTCTTCTACTTCTAGACTGCTTTGATTCTGCGAATGCTGGAAAGCGTGATAACTAAAGAGACAATGAGAGATGGATTTCGACGTTTCTTCAGAGAATTTTCTGACGCAGATGCAGAGCCTAAAGATCTCTGGGACGCCATCGAAGAGGTACCTCCTGTAGAATAGTGGTTGATTGATCAATCGATTGATTGATTGATTGATTGATTGACTGATGGGTTCATTGGTTGATTGATTTTTTGATGGATTGATGGATTGATTGATTAATAGAATAAATGACTGGTTGAATGATTGATTCAAAAGTAACCTTAACACAAACAACATTTTTGTTCTTCTGTTAAAAGCGTGATATTTCAGTATTTTTTTATATATATAAAAATGAGTGACTTTGATATTTTTTCCTTGGACTTAATGTTATGATTAAATTTGTTTGGGTTTTTTTTTTTCACCTTTTCTGTACTTTTTTCCTGTAACGTTTATTCTCTATTGGAGATTTTTTGTGTCCATGTCTCAAGCCAGTCGACGAAGGATAAGATTCAAGATTAGGGTCTATTTTAACATCCTTTATAAGAAGTGCTTTGGTATTTATCGTGGTATTTTAATCCAACATAACTACATTTGTATGAGAATAATGACAGTTTAAGACTTTTTCAAATTTTTCAAAGTTTCGTGAGAAAATTAGCATAATTTAATTTTTTTTTAATTATTCGAAGCAAAATGCCCAATGTTTATGAGTATCAGGATTTTTAGAACCGCAATTACCATAACATTATGGAATTATTATGAACACGCATTTTTTTGTGCAATGAACACGCATTATCTCTTGTAAATTTAAAAAAAAGATGACTCTTTTGTATAGAGCAAAGCCGCCCAAGTACTCGTCTAAAATGTCACCACGAGTCGTTGTCCGAATCCTAATACTTTCTATTCAATTTAGTTTAGTGCGGGATCATAACAGCAAAGTACTTATTGAGTTCTAACTTGTCTTAACAATAATGACAACGCAAGTGAGATAGAATCTCGATCTTTAGAACTCTCATGTTTCTGTTTTATATATATAATTATATACTACTTTTTTATCTTAATTTTTTTCAATGGATTTTTCAATTTTCAATTGCCTACCTTATTCATGTTTTTATAAACTTGTATGAAAGAAATTGTGGGAGGTTTTTCTTGTGTGTAAATAGCTTTCAGTCTTTTTTGTGTTGTAAAAGGCGCTATGTAAAATTAGATGTTATTATTACTTCTACTACTACTACTATTATTATTATTATTGTTATTATTATTATTATTATTATTATTATTATTATTATTATTATTATTATTATTATTATTATTATTATTATGACTGTTCTTATTATTGTTATTTTTATTATCATTATTATTATTATTATTATTATTATCATTATCATTATCATCATCATTATTATTATTATTACTATTACTATGATTACATTGAGTCTGACAGGCGGGATGAGCAAGATAATTGATGCATTGACCTATTGCACAAAACCAACAGTCTCAGGCAACCGAGATGCCGGAAGGAGCCCGGAGGTAAGGAAGAGAACTCTAGAATTTGTACACTGTGGTTGGGTCACATTGACCTTTTACACAAAAGAGTTCTATCTCATAATTCTGGGCGTGGTTTTCAATTCACGTTTTTTGTTGTTGTTGTTTTTTTTTTTTTTTCTTTTTTTTCTTTCTTGTTATCTTTCCCAGGCAAGTCGAGAGAATCCCCCGGAGTGGGACGGCCTGAATCGCAACCTTAACTGTATCACTTCCAACTGGGTCAGTCAGGCCGGATACCCAATAGTGACCATCAAGAGGGATGATCATTCTCAGCTTCTCTTTCAACAGAAACGATTCTTCATGTTACCTGAGCAGCGCCAAAAGCTGATGGAGTAGGCATACTTCTGATTTTTACTGATCTTCTTTTGGAAATATTGTTACAGTTCAACCACTACTACTATCACTATATTATTACTACTACTACTACTGCTGCTACTACTGCTACTACTACTACTACCACTACTACTACTACTACTACTACTACTACTACTACTACTACTACTACTACTACTAATGCCACCACTACTCCTCCTCCTCCTACTACTACTACTACCACAACTATTACTGCCACCATCACTACTACTACTACTACTGCTGCTGCTGCTGCTGCTGCTGCTGCTATTACTACTACTACTACTACTACTACTACTACTACTACTACTACTACTACTACTACTACTACTACAATTACTACTTTTATTACTATGAATATCACTATTACATCTACTACTACTACTACTACTACTACTACTACTACTACTACTACTACTACTACTACTGCTGATGCTGCTACTATTACTACTTATATTTCTATTAATATCACTACTACTACTACTACAACTACTACTACTACTACTACTACTACTTTTACTACTAGTACTACTACTACTACTACTACTTCTACTACTACTACTACTACTACTACTACTACAACTACTACTACTACTACTACTACTACTACCACTACTGCTGCTACTATTACTACTTTTATTACTATTAATATCACTACTACTACTACTTCTACTACTACTTCTACTACTACTACTACTACTACTACTACTACTACTACTACTACTGCTGCTGCTGCTGCTGATTGATTGAAGGATATTTTTACCAGCCCAATTCCACTTCAAAGGTGCTCTCAGGGCTTGGGTCCCAATGACAATGTACGGGCTGCCACCCAGAGACTAGCGGGGATACCATGACTTAGCCTCAGCCGGTCACATTATACTGACACCGACCCAACCAGTAGGGGCCCGGACTGTGCTCGGCTGAGGCTTGAACCCGCGACCTCAGGGCCACGGAGCGAGGCCACTACCAACTGAGCTATCTAGGCCCCCGCTGTTGCTACAACAACAACATCAACAATAATAATGATAAGAATGATGATCTTGATAATTATAATAATTTTATTATTATAATAATAATAATATAATAATAATAAAAATAATAATAATAATAATAATAACAAGAACTTCGATCACTACTTCTACTAATAATACTACCACCACACCACATTTTCTCTCGTGACATTCATCATCTGCCGCAGTTAGCTTTAAAGCTAAAACAAACTCATTTAGCTGCTTGCAAAGCTTACAGGTCTATAAAATAATGCTGCCTTTTTCGATCTAAAAAAAATAATTTTAGTCAAAACTTTAATCTAATTGTACCTAAACACCCTTTTTTTCTCTCTCAGAACATTCAGAACAAATTCCAGTTGTGAAATATATTATTTTTGTTTTTCATCTTGCAAACCGCTACTACAGGCCATGGTCCATTCCGTTCACGTACGTGTGCCAAGACAAACCAGACGAGATGAAGGTGTGCTGGATTCACGGCATACAACAGCTGGTGCAGCTTCCTTGCGCTGGCTGGATCAAAGGGAACATCCGGGCCTCGGGTTTGTATCGCGTCAACTATGAGGAGCAGAACTGGCGGGCGCTGGCGGAGCAGCTTGAGACAGATCACATGCTCTTCACAATACAAGACAGAAAAGGACTGCTGGATGACGCGTTTGCATTATCTAGGTTAAAAATAAATGGATGAGTCCTAATAGTATTACTGGGATATTCAGAAAGTCTGTTAAAGGCAGGTTTTTTATCATCTACTTTTTGCTGGATCTATTTCATGGTATTTTGAAGGAAAAAAAGTTATTGACAACGGTGTGTCGGAGCTTTCCGTAAAAGGTGGTATTGAAGTGTATCAAATTCTGGGTTACAATTTATGAGTTTCATGTTTTGCGAAACGATGTCAACTTTATTAGTCACCGAGGCATTTACAGTTTATTCTGCAAAACGATAGAGACCTCAGCAAGCAAAAACCATGTGTTCTCGCAGAACTTATTAGATTTTATGCGCTACGGACCCGCTTAGGAGGACGAAGCCCATAGCGGAGAAAATCCAAGATGGCTGATGGGCTAACGGGACCCTGTCAGTCAATCGTCTGCTGTAAACCCACGCTACCTGTGGGTATTACTACGTTATAAGTTATCGTCGTCGGCAGGCAATAGAGACCTTAAGCACACGCACCGTGTCTCACTACGCGTACGTGAAAATCGGGAAAGCAGATCGAGTAACCTCCAAAAATAATGAAACCAGTTTCTAAAAATAGACCTACAGATTTTCCCGTCATACTCACGCGTTGCTGCTTAAAATCTGTAATGTCTCTATTATGTTAGGGCTTTCTATGCTCGGTCACCAAGTAGCTACATTTTGGCATAAGTGTTACAACACATAAATTGCAGAACCAAAGAAATGCAATAGCATTTATAAGTAGCTTGTCTCCAAGTTAGTTTTATGTTTAGTAATGTTGACTGCTCTGTTGATGGAGTGATAGTAGAGGCGGCCAATGCGCACCCAGTAAAGATTGTAAGATTTAAGGTTTGAAATAAGCAGTAGGTTGAAGTAGGTAGAAATGGCCAACACCTACCTGCCTTAGATGAGAAGCGTAGTGGCGACAAAGTGTAACAATAAACTATGTTTCATTGAATGACAAGGCGGTTGATGCCCAAGATTAATGAGCCTATAAGTCAAGGGTTTAAATCATATTTTAACGTGCATGTTCGGTCGTTTTCTTTTCTTTGAATGGCAAGGCGGTTGATGCCGAAGTTGCTAAGCGACTAAGTCAAGAGTTCAAATCATACTTTGACGTGCATGTTCGGTCGTTTTTTATTTTTTTTTAATGGCAAAGCAGTTGATGCCGAAGTTACTAAGCTTATAAGTAAAGGGTTAAAAAAATACTTTAACGTGCATGTTTGGTCGTTTTCGTTTTAAAGGTCTACTTGAATCCACTGCTATATTCATACCTTAAATCTCCCAGCAGTTTAAAAAAATAATGGTTGACCTCCACAGAGCGAACTATCTGAATTACGCCATCGCCTTAGACTTCCTGAAGTATCTGCCCCGAGAGAGGTCTTGGAATGTTTGGGAATCAACCATGGGCCATCTCAACTATGTTGTACGTAAGATGAGGCTTGAGGAAGAGTTTCCGATGTTGGAAGAGTACGCCACAAGCTTGGTGGGCCATACGGTGAACAAACAGGGAAACAGGTGAGGTGGTTTGTTGTCAATACTTGTACTCTATAGTACAGTTTTAGGGCACAGTTGGGGACATAAATACCGGTAGTAGTAGTAGTAGTAGTAGTAGTAGTAGTAGTAGTAGTAGTAGTAGTAGTAGTAGTAGTAGTAGTAGTAGTAGTAGTAGTATTGTCGTATGGGGCTGTTCCATAAACTTTAAAAATATATTATAGGAATAGTTTCACTTGGGCAATGGTGAGTTTTTAGGCTTATATTTAGCACTAGAGTGTTTCAAATAAACTACCTCGCCTACAGAAGAGTTCGCTGGTGAGCCCACGTTTTGGAATTTTACACGCAAGAGAGGTTAGTCCTGAAACAGTCCCATAGCTCGTTTACTTTACTCTTACAAATTGAGTTTGCCAACCCAGATTGTGAATGGGTCTACTGCTGTCTTTACAGGAAATTGGACTATGTTCTCGTCTGCCTTATGGATAATTATAAGAAAATTGAGGAAAATTTGACTTGCTCTTCAATTTTGGAAGTTTGGTTTAGTCATATTCAGCGGAAACTAAAGGCACTTCTTAGAAACAACATGGATAGCAGGGATTGCTGATATTATACACACACTTTACACAAATATCTACACACGAACCATACGTGCATCATCGAAAACAATGGTATATCTTATGACGGGATCTATTATTGCGCGTGTCATACGCACTTAAGCTTATCGTGTACCAAACTAATTCGCGACGTTCATTCTAAGCACCACTGCCTTGAGGAAGAGGCGCGTTGCATTCTAACTGAAAATGAGACAAAGGAGTGGTGTGCACCTCAGTCTCTCGTCGTGCCTACGTAATGATCTTTCAAAACTAGAGAAAAGAGCGGATGTTTAGATGTGTGAATTTAATTTTGAGGATTATTTTATGTGGGAAAAGGTCATCGATAAGTGGCATGTCTGTCTTCATAATCATTATGTAAAATAACTCTGTTCAGGACTTTTTATCAGATGTAGTGATGTTTCTTCCGCAGCTTTTAATTCCAATAGTTAGGACACTTTAAAACGTTGCACTTGCAGTATAGAGCATATTTATTATGTGGATATCAATATTGAAGAGTTTAGTTTTCTTAGAAAATGGTATAGCCTTTTCTTTATTTTGGAGCTGCTTGCACATGGGTACACCACGAGGTATTATAGAATAGCACTACCTTTTCTTTATGGTCCTTGGTGGTTAGTGATTGCAATGTGACTCTTCCTTAATTCTGAAATCATTGAGCATATCCTTGGTTTTGTTTATACCCAGGAAGAGCCGGTTATCATTTCATAATTCGGATTAACGTAGTCACTTTCATTATTTAAAATGAGACCGACGATAATGGTATTTTCAGCAAGTTTTATAGCAAGTATAGTTTTAAATATAGAAGCACAGTGATTGGTATATTAAACTGTATAGAGTATTGAAGAGAGAATACTACCTTGTAGGGCTCATGAATCGACAGAAGGGGTTGACGAGCATTTATCATTTATAATAGAGACCTTTAGCGCACGCACCGTGTCTCACTACGCGTACGTGAAAATCGGGAAAGCAGATTGAGAAACTATAAAAATAATGAAACCAGTTTCTAAAAATAGTGCGTCTGTGGGTCTATTTTTAGAAACTGGTTTCATTATTTTTATAGTTTCTCAATCTGCTTTCCCGATTTTCACGTACGCGTAGTGAGACACGGTGCGTGTGCTAAAGGTCTCTATAGACATCTTCGGGACGTGAAAAGAGAAAGTCAAAGATCCATATTTGGAGCACAAGACACAAACATTCGTTTCAGCCAGATTTTCAATGAGATGGTGGGATTGTAAAGTATTAAAGGCAGAAAAAAAAACCGACAGCTAGAATTCTTACCAAATTTCTGGGCGTGTCTGGGTGTTTGTAGATTCTTTATATGAATAGCAAATTAGCAACCTCTGTGCTCCGTGTTTTTTTTTTTTGTTTTTTTTTTTTTTTGGGGGGGGGGGATTTTTTTGGTATGCAAATTAGCATGGACCTTTTAGGTCTTGTACTTGAGATAACAGTTTGCATTGCGCTAGCTTCTCCGTTTACTACAGGTCGAAGGTCGTTGTTGCATAATGATTTTATCATTTTTTAGGCACGGGAATAATCTTTCTTTTAGGTTTTTTTGTTTTTGTAAAACAATGGTATATAATTTCCTAAAAAGGGTCTGTTATACGTTGAATATAAAAAAACAGGGGCCAATTGATGTGAAATAAAATTTTTTAAAACATTTTCCCGCTGACGAATTGATCATATGGGACTGTTTCAGGACTAACCTTTTTGTGCGTAAAATTCAGAAGGTGAGCTCACCAGCGAACTCTTCTGTTGGCGAGGTAGTTTATTCAAATAACTTCAGTGCTAAATCCAAGCCTAAAAACTCACCATTGTCCAAGAGTAACAACTCTAAAAGAATTTTTAAAAGTTCATGGAGCAGTCCCATAGCTGGGATGTTTGTGTAAAGTCGAACTCATTTGTATTAGAAAATTATTTTTTAGAGTTCCAGCTATTGTGGTCCTAATTTTTATGTAGGCCAATACTGTCATGTGCTAAAATAGATTTGCTGACAATAGTTTTACAATGAATAAAAAAAAACCTTGAATAGGCACCACGATTTTTACACAAATTAAAAAAGTATGACCATTTTCAGAGATCACAGACAATTCTAAATACCCTCTTACATCAATTTAGTGGGATTTGAAATTGATAGGCTAGTTTTTTTCCAATTTATGCCCCCCCCCCCTTCAAATAAAAAGCCTTTTCTGGCTGAAAGTTCACCTCTCTTTCCATTATAATATGGTTTTCCCGTTGACTAATTGATCATATGACTAGAATGTTTGAGTAAGGTTGAGCTCATTTGTACAAACTGATAAAAAACCCTACCGAAAAATTAAACTCTTCCAGATGGTAAAAAGTTCTGGTAGCCCTTTGCCCCCATGCTAAAACAAACACGACATATACCTATAACCTAATTCTTAGACCACACATTTCATTTTGTCACGGTAGTATCATTAATTGATAGCTTATTTGAATTTTTAAACATCCCAGTCAACTTCGAGGTTATATCAGAAACGGCGCTGGGGACAACTGAAAGCGTGCTACCACACTGTGATGTAAGGAGCGCTTGCGTACACCACACCCAGTCACATTAT
Source organism: Elysia marginata (assembly GCA_019649035.1). NCBI lineage: Eukaryota > Metazoa > Mollusca > Gastropoda > Plakobranchidae > Elysia > Elysia marginata. Next base: position 41,301 of record BMAT01000164.1, read on the forward strand.
CCTGACACCGGGCCGACCAGACTTAACTTAAATCCAAAATGCTAGACACCAGGCGGATCAGCTGCTAATACCAATTTAAAAATCCTTAGTTTGACTCGGCCGGGGATCGATCCACGCACCTCCCGATCTCTGAGCGAGTGTCTTACCGCTAGGCCACAGAGCCCGTATACAAAAAGATTTCACACAAGTGTTGAAAAATACATAGCAGTGCCTAAACTTAGGACATAACGTAGTAGAAGCAAGTGATATAGAACGCTGTAACGACTAGGGTTTTTTTTCTCACAAATAGGGTTAGATATGGGTACGTACGATTTAACATTTGAACATAATATCATTTTTGTTTTCAAACATTTCAAATCAGTAAGCACTGTTTAAAATTTCTTCCAAATAATTTAAGGGCATGAAATAAAAACAGTTGTCCTCATCTTGTAACCTCATCTGCCAGAATTTATAATTTCGTTAAACCATTATTTCACCTGACGATGATGACTGTAGGATATGGGTTTTATATTTTGTATACATGTACTTATAAGCTTAAGATGTTTTTTTTTCTAAATTACTAGAAATTTGTGGAGACTTCTGAAGTTTGAAGCCCCCTTGAGCAAAGATGAGGTCCAAACACGCATGGATATCTTTAACGAGTGGCGAGAGGATCCTCTGAACTAGTAAGGGGACCATTATTATCTTTTAGATTCTATTTGGTTAGTTAAGATGCATTATAAGAGAATCTTATTGAGATGCAGAATCTATGTAAAGGTTTCTAAACCGGTATTCGGTATTTTTACATTCATAGGAGATAGGGGGACAGGAAGAAAAAGGGGGAGGGGGGGGGGAGACAGTGGTGAGAGAGAGACAGACAGACATACAGAGAGACAGACAGAGACAGGGAGGGAGAGATTTGCTTAGACAGTTGCAATAAGCTATGAAGGTAATAAACAAGAATATTATTACGGCCTGACAATATTATAGTTTATATTAAGATGCTTTCTTGGTTTCATCCAAGCCTTCAAAGAGTAATGATAATGTCACCAAAATGTGAGATAGTCTCTAATTTAATTTAAGCATATCATTGGATATTAGCAGGAAAGTCAGCATTCAGCGAGTTTTATATTACTTAATTAAGCTACTTAAAGTGATATTGAAATATGTGACCCAACATGGTGAAATCAGGCTTATCTCAAAATGTGGACATTTAGAGTTATTAACATTATGACGGAAGTTTCTTATAATGTGCTTAAGTTTGAAAAAAAAAAGTCATTACTCTAACTTTACTAGAACCTGAGATATTTGTTTTATAAGCCGGCGAGCTGGACTTATCTATTAGTGATTTATTATTTTTTAGCAGCCATTTCCCGGGTTTTACCCAGTTTGACATAAATTGAACCGGAGTATCAGTAGAGCCATGTGGATAAGCAAGTTCAATTTATTCAAGTTAGGTGTATATACTTAGCTCTAAAAATAATGACGAAACAAGTAAGCTGTCGGCTTTACGCCTTCGTCAGACAAAAAAAATGAAAACGTGTAAGGCATAGGACTAACAATAATAGAAAATCAATTATATTATTATAAACAATATAAAATATGAATGATGAAATTAAAAAAAAAATAAAATAAAATGTACCTAGTAATCTAGATATAAACCTATCTGCCGGAAAAAAAAACTGGAAAGGGGGTAGGGTGCTAAGGGGAAGGGGCCTGAGGCCTCATAAAAATTGTAACTTAATTACATAGTGAAAGAAATGGAAAGAACTATCAATGAAAAACGAAAATTATTTACAAAAAAATTAGGAACGTATAAGCTAGAACTATCTAAAAAATTTTTGACCCGTTTGACATAAGCCTGATTTGTCACCACGTCACATCACATATGCTCAACTTTCAGAACCCGCTCTGCTAATGATTGACAAACATTAATTCTCCGTTGTCCTCTCTGCACTCAGTGAGTTCCCAGAAACTGTAACACGCACTGACGTATTTGCGACTGCTCTTCAGCATGGAGGCAGTGAGTATGCACGACTGATCGAGCGCACAGCTTTAACCAAACCTGATATATTCCTACTGTACGGTCTGGCCAGCTCCAGCGATACTGATTTACTTGAACGG
>BMAT01000165.1:60969-73969 GCA_019649035.1 Elysia marginata
TGTGAGTTGTGTGTACACAAAAAAGAATCTAGAACAACGAAAGCTTAGCTGAGTCCATTTTGCTTTGCTATTTTTCTGTGCTGTATTACTTGCTGTGAAATTAGCGTAGTGACAATAATTATTTCTTGGATCAAGTTTTTCCCTTTTTTTCAAAGTTGAGTAATAAATTTTGTCATCAGGTTATTTACTAATTGTTCAAAACTTTATAAAAACTTTAAAAGATATTTGCTCGAAATTACCAATTTTTATACTTGCTTGTTTTTTTTTTCTATGTGACTAAATCAAAATCAAAACATATATTAAAAGAGAGGAACTTAATACATATCGTTAGTTAGTGACATAGATTTAAACAAAAATAGATACATTATAATCTTTTTAAAATTTCACTGCTTACCTGAGATGCATATTTATGCATTTTTTTAATCACAACCAATAATAGTAAAAATTTTGTTTTCTGCAATTTTGTTCAATTGTTTTTTTTTTTAAAAATTCTTATCAGATTTCCATTTCACTTCAATTTTACCGCAGGTTGAAGCAGAATTTGACTTTCTTCGCGGTGGACCCAGTTGCTGAGTACATAGACAACAATCTAGCTTGGGTTCGATTCAGTAAATTCTTCATTCAGGTAAACTTTTTTCTTCTTTTTGTTGAAATATTAAGAGAGACAACTGTTCTGTTTTAAGAAAACAAGAGAAGTTAAAGGTTTGTTTTTTTTTAGTTTGCGTTTTTACTTTATACAAAAAATATTTTCCAATATTATCAAAATACTGCATTCACCATGTAATGTGTGTTATGTAGCTGATGAGCTTGTACTGCCAGATTCCCTCACAAACTTTTGTAATTCTTTTCACATTTAGTCATGCTTACAGTGAAGACAATTCAAAAGGATGGACTGTTTAAATGTAAATTTTTTTAATCAATGTGAATATGTGTACAAATGAAGAGAACAAAAGAGTTTGTGATTTTGTTTATTTTTATCATGTTCTAACTGTGATCGTTACACGGGTAGTTTTAAGATTCTATGAGGCTAAGCGTTTGCACACCTAACATTGTTTCTGATTGTTTTAGTTTTAATTAGAACATGAGAGATATTTTCCCTCAATGTAATACAATATCCAAGCAACCAATATAGATACATTGAATAGCTTAAAACTTTATTTAGTCACATAGTTCTTTAGTATTTACTGCCGTTTTAAAAAAAAAATGCTGTATAGGGTAAATAAAGAAAGAACCAGTTTTGTTTTTTATCATATGTTTAGTTTTGTGATTTCTTTTTTATGTTCTTTAAATATAAATACAGGATTTGACTATAAAAAAAATGAGAATAGAAGGCAAAGTTAGCTTTCTTGTCTGAAGTCAGTTAAAATCAAAGAGGAAGAACGCTAATTTGCACTCTAATCTCAATCCTGATTGTAGCCAATATTATGTATTATGAATCTTGGGCACAGTCCTCTTTTTCTCAATTATAAAAAGGACTGTCGCATTAAGCAAAAGAAAGAAACAAATGTTAGTCCCATATTGCCTTTTGTTTGATTGCAGCACTTGAAAAATGTACTTTGAGTTAAAGGTTTTGCATTTTAGTAAACCAGCTTGTTGTCCTGTCAGAATCCGTCTGACTCATGTGCCGATTCTTTCTTTGAACTTTTTACTTTAAAAAGATACAAGCTCAAGATTTCTCCTTAAGTTTTTAACATGGGCACAACCAAAGTTTGAAGCAGCACAATGAGGGTCAGTATTTATTGTTTATCATCAGGTCATGCAACTCGTGTACTACCTCCCTGTATTCAAAGATTTTGTGTGGCATGCCCTGGAGTTGATCTACGCAGACAACGCTCAATACGTGGAGTACAGAGGTCAGCTAGAAGGGGTACGTGAACGTCGACGTAACGTTAACTCTACTCTGATGTCATGACAATGAAAATATGATGTGGGGGCAAGGAAAGAATGAAAGTAAACCCTCCCCCTAAAATCTACATTTTTTTTAGTTGATAATTTTTTTAATCATTTTTTTTTTTTGATAAGTGAAATCACTTTAAGTATATATCAAAATTTCAGCCATAATTATGATTTGGCGGTTTGCAAGCATCCAGCTATGTGTTGAGGTGAAGACATGGTCAGAAATTTTGATGTCTTAAGACATGTTGGATCTACCTTCTTTGTGTTGACGGACCTAATGCTATGAAATTACAAGACACTTTTCATTGTATGATTTGTGACCCATCAAATGTTTGCTTGCGTGTCTTAAAACTTCCAGCTGTATGATTTGGACGTTGGCACACATGACGCCGAGTTCGGGACACTGATGTTGAGACAGATTTTCTCAGACTTTACACGCCAGCACCCAGACTTCATCGGAGGAAAAGTTATAATGAATGGTTACAGGTACAAAAAAAATGTTGTGTCTTGCGACCAGCTTGATCGAATCAGGTGTTGTAATTATTACACTCCTAAAAGTTGCTTTTGTTTTTTTTTTTCAAAAACGCAATTTTTTAAAGCTTTTTTAGGTAAAAATCTAATGACAATATCACAACTTTTTTTTTACATCAACACTTTTGTTCCTGTAAAAAGAACCCCAAAAAAATGGACTTTAAAAGGCGGGTTCTCATATTGAGATTTCTAATATTGAACTTATTTGCGCTGGACACTAGACATAACTGCTATACTTCTATACTTATAAAATTTTTACCTCCCATAAAGTCTTCTTCTTCTTCTTCGCGTTCTTCAAATGATAAGTTTTTTTTTAGGATGTATGCCTGTCAGTTCTAGAAAAGAAATTGTTTTTTCTAATTCTCTGAGTGGGCCAAATAGTTTGATGCTAATCACTGCCGTAGATTTCCCAAATTTTTTCTCTGTTATCTTTGTATAGCAAACATTCCTGGAGAAGACTGAATATGTTCAGTTGTCTCTGCAGAGTCTCTGCACTTGCACATTTCTGATTCTCTTATTCTAAAGGTTCTGAACATGTGTTTTACCAATCTGTTATGACCAGATCTAAATCTAAAGAGAGATGTTTGTTCCTTTCTGCCGAGTTTGTAGAAGTCAGATTTTTTGTTAAAATCTTCATGGCTCCTTTTCCACCTTTCTTCTGCAGTCATCTTGATTATTGTTTTTGCTTCTTGATAAGTCATTGTTGCACCAGTAAAGAGATGCACTACTTTATAAAAATAGAACTACAGTATTCTTGAAGTATGTCACCTCCATTGTTCTCACAATCCTAGCAGCTTTGAGACAGCATCAGTCTGTTTTTGCCCCCCATTGTTTTTTCAGACACACGAGCAGGGATAAAGTTTTCCAGGAAGTGAAAACAGCGATAGAACTTCACAGGAAGTACCCAGACTTTTTCCTCGGCTACGACCTTGTTGGCGACGAGGTCTGGTACAACTCGCTTCTCTACTACATGGATGCTCTGTTGTACCCATCCACACTGAACCCGCCTTTCAAGTTGCCTTACTATTTTCATGCTGGGGAGACAGGTAACCACAGAAGCCAACAAATGATTTTAGTTTGTTTTTTTTGTGATATTATTAAGCTTCTAGAAACGAATGCCTAATTTAAAATTATTTGGCTTATTTTTTTTTGTACAGATCAATTTCTTTAATTTATGCGTATTCGTGAGTTTTTATTGCTCTTTATATGTATGTTATTTGGTACTAGAATGTAAAACATGGATTTTTAATTATTTAAAAAGAAAGGAAATTGGCATCAATATGAAACGTCATAGTATTTACCATGGCTGCTCATTTTCTGTAAATATACAGAATTTTGAATTTTCTGTTTCTTTGTGTAAAAATTTGTAATTTTGTTGTTTTGCACAGTTTCAATTTGTTATGTCAACTTTTGTTAGAATGCTCAGGTTTTTCTTGGGCAGATAAGTGGAGGAAAAAAAATGTGAAAGAGCAATGCTATAGTCGAACTGCTGAGTTAAGACCAGAAAAACTGTTTTTAAAAACAAATCTTATCTCATGGGTCTCAATCGAGCATTTGAATGACTATGCCCTTAAAAGCAGACGCCTTCAAACTGATAGTCATGTGAGAGTAATGATTGAAAGATTTTAAAGGTATGAAATTAGCAGTGGAGAGAAGTAGGCTTTTTAGTGGAAATGCCCGAAATGTCTGCATTTAGTATGGTTCGAACCATCAACTTATAGATGCTTCGGCACCCACCGACTTGCCACATTTGCAGACATTTCGGGCATTTCCACTAAAAAGCCTACTTCTCTTCACTGCTAATTTCATACCTTTAAAACCTTTCAATCATTTGATTGTGCAGTGGCTGCCTCCATTATTTATTCTGATCTCATGTGAGAGTAGTGGTCTTTATCAAAAGATTTTCTTTTAATTATATAGTAATAAATAGAAATAATGTTTTAAAGCAAAAAAACAATGAAAGAAATTGCATATTGATTGTGACTAATAAATTTTCACAAGAAATTGACCAGTGCTGATTTTTAAGTCAATTAAACCTTTTTCTCCATTTTGTAGGAGCTCCTTGTTTTTAGTTTTACAGAACACCTTACAGCAAGAGTAATTCAAATATAAAAATTAACAATTTTGGTTCTAACATAACAAACAAAAAACAAGATGAGTAGGTGCAGATCTAAATCTAATTTTTTTTAAACTCTAGACTTGTTGGTATTGTCAACCTGGAATGAGTTCTTTTTCCATCAATGGCAAAATCTAGCTTTACTTGACTAAACATGATGTTTGCAACCGCCTACCCTCTTCAGTCCAACAGTCTGAATCTTTATTTAGATTAAATCAGTTGTGAAGACATATTTGTTTGAAAACTCAGTCATGAGCAGAAATTAGGAAATCTAAATTTACAAATCATCTTGTCCATGTTTTTTGCACTTCATAAATCTATTTTTATTTTTCAACTGCTTTTTAGATATATTCAATTGTCTACATTGTCTATGTATTGTAAACTTGTAAGAAAGAAGTTGTGCGGTTTTTATTTTGTGAAGCGCTTTGAGACTTTATTATCATTGTAAAACGCGCTATAGATATAAATCTGTATAGTATTATTATTATTATTAAACATGTTAACCAATCTGCTAAAATTTGTGAGTTATTTATCATAATATTGCGTTGTAGACTGGCAGGGGGTAGAGGTAGATTACAACCTGATCGATGCCCTCCTATTGAACACAACCCGCATCGGGCATGGCTTTGCACTGTCCAAACACCCCCATCTTGCCGAGATAGCCCGCAAGAAGCAAGTGGCAGTCGAAGTGTGTCCCATCTCCAACCAGGTAAACCATAAACATTTTAGGTGGGCTTAAATTTTTTTTAAAAATTGTTTTCGTAGTAAGCACACTAACCCTGATCCATAAGAAGATAAGAATAGATAAGGTACACTTTATTGATCCATTCTTGGAACTTTGGTATGGATCTTGGTGCTTAAACAAATAGCATATATATGAGAATTTAGGATGACGATGTTCCACTCTAAAGAACAGAAACACATTAAACATATGCCATTATGGACCACCAAGACTACAATAAACAATACACTTTTACGACAGAAGCAAGTTTCTCTCTCACTCTCCCTTTCATTCTCTCACTCACTTCCTCACCCCTCTCACATTTTGTCTTTATGGCCATAGGTTCCCAGACATTATACAGGGATGGGAATTTTCAGGATTTATCTTGAATTCAGGATTTTTATTTCCATTTTGAGTTTAAAAAATCCTAATCAAGTTTTTTGCCTCATGAATCCTGAGTCAGATTTTTTCGGCCATTAGGTCCAAAAGCAAGGAAATTTTTGTAAATTTTATTATTGCCTTTGATTACCAGATAATTTTACGCCATTTTGATTACTGGTTGCCTGTGGATTGCCTTAAACTTGGAAATGATAATTAGCAGGAGCAATGTTATAGAATCATGTTACATACTGTGCGGAACAGGTGCTGTCACCTCAGGATTTTTTTTCCACAAATAGTGCCCATCCCTGCATGTAAAATGCATAGGCATAAGAAGCCTTGAAACTGAGATTTACAAGCAATTTTTTACTCGACGGTTTTTGAGATGTAGAAGGAAAAGTTTGACTCATCTGTACCAGGGGCTTTGCAGTAAAAGTTTTTATCACGCTTGAGTGGAAAAAAAATATGTTTCTAACAAGAAGGATTTGGGGCTTTTTGTATTTTCCAAAATCAACCATTTTTTCTTTGCATTTTGCTTTCTGTCAACTCTTATAAAAAAGGAATAGGCTTCAGCATCGTTATCTTTTGGCTTACGCTGTAAGAATGCACTCCCATCATTTGTCAAAGGTTGGTTGTCTATTTGTTTAGATCGGTCGGCCTTCTTTGCAATAGGCCCATCTACTGAAGACAAGTGTGTTAGACCAGGTATATTAAGGCTGTATACAGGAGAACACAAGGAAAGTTGACAGCATTTTCAGTTGTTTTTGCACACAGGCTGTCAAGACGGACAATATGTTGACCTTCAACTTTTTTTTTCCTTCATTATCAGTATCAACATTTTTGTGGTAATTTGAGGTTCAAAACGGTCTGAGGGATTACCGATAGTAGATTGAACAAGGTTAACAAAACTAACTTATCAGGGAAAGATGAGGAAATCAACAGGGAAAAACAAAGTGGTTTGACAAAATCAGGATTCTTTAGCGATTGATGTTTGTAAAATTCATGTACACAACTGTATTTAAGAGACTTTTGTTTCAATAACCTAGTTTCACAGAGCCGTTCAACTCATTGAGGCTAAAATAGGAAAACCAGCGGCAAGAAATTTATTAGTTAGACAAAGTGGATTGAAAAGAATTTGTCAAAACTGCGTTCAAAGATGGTTGCTTCAATAACTGTTTTCTGTTACACCCTGTGTTGTCCGTGCAATTCTCCTCCTCTCAGCTGCTACGCCTTGTCACAGACCTGCGAGACCATCCGATGACGTCACTGATGGCTGGCGATTTTCCTGTGGTTGTGAGCTCAGACGACCCGATGATCTGGGAGTCGCTTCCCCTGTCACATGATTTCTACCTGGCCCTGGTTACAATGTCTGGTGAAGACACTGGCTTGGCGTTCCTTAAACAGCTGGCGATCAACTCCATTAGGTAGGTCATACAGTGAACTCTATTGAATGGAAATCCTGCTTTAAAGAAATTTTTGCTTTAGAGTAACAGAAACAATTATCCCCAAATGTTCGTTTTTTTTCTCTCTAACAATAATCCCTAAATATTTGTTTCTTTTCTCTCTAACAATAATCCCGGAATATTCGTTTCTTTTCTCTCAAACAATAATCCCCAAACATTCTTATTTTTTTTTTTTAACAATTATCCCCAAATATTCGTTTCTTTTACTCTCTAACAATAATCACCAAATATTCGTTTCTTTTCTCTCTAACAATAATCGTCTTGACGAGAACAAGGAGTTTAATATTTTCTGCTTGAGACAAACGAATGTGGTGGCACAAACACTTTTTTTTAAACATTTTTTCAAGCACTATTCAAATTTTTCCCTCCATGCATGGTTTACATTTTAAATTCTTACATCACACTAATATCTTTCAGTGTTAGCACTACGAGCCCATAGTTTCTATAAAAGCTGCCATATCAATCCAAAGTCTTACTATATAATAATAAATAGAATTCATAGTGCACATTGCGCTCTAGCATACAAGTCTGTAGCTGAACCGTTTCAAAAAGAATGCTCTATGCGCAAAACATCTTTAGATATGATATAAAAAAGTACAGTAGAAGGAAAATTAATGCCTATGTTATGTTGATTGCAGTTCTTTATGTTTTCAGTGAACTAATTAACCTCCTAAATTTGAACTTCTGATGAGATTAACAAGCTGAAGCAGTCCACTGAAATTTGTGTGAACAAAATTCTACTGTCAAGTTTTTTTGTTTTGTTTTTTTATTATAGATGTCACTGATCCATTCAAAAATTAATCACATCATGTCCAGGTTGAGTATGAATGAGGTAGAAATGAGAAATTCTTTTTTTTTTTTGTTATTTGAGAAAAAGGACATTAAAAGGTCTATTTTCTTCTTTTCCTCTTTATTTTAAATCAACAAAAGCTTTTAATCTTTCTACCAAAGAAAAAATTTAAAAAATTGAAATCCTATTAAATTTTTTTTTTAATGTTTGGAAGCTTAGAAAAATGTCTTGTTCAAAACAGCAGCGCCTATGAAGGTGAAAATTGCTACGTCCAACTCATTAACATCGGACGCAAGAAATTTATTGTCAAGAAAATATACCTCAAATTTATTTTCTTTTAAATATGCACAGCTGTTCAATAGTTCAGAAAAAAAAACATTGATGGCGATTGCACGGACTAAGCTTGAGGAAAATTTAACCAGAATCAATTAAGTTTTGTGCTGGAAAATTTGGTAGATAATCATAAGCTTTGTGGTAAACCAATTGGAAGGCGGGTAAATCAAACACAAGTTGCCTCAGACTAGTTTTGAATAAGGACCCTTTAAATACGAAACTTTTTTCTTCAATAATAAACTGTATGTATTTGCTTTGAAATAAAAAAAAAATATTCTTCTGGTTGAGCATCCTTGGGAAGCCTAATATGTCCCAGGCTTCGTAACACAGCCGTAGAATACTTATCACTTTTATTACTAAGCACTGTATTGCTGCTAGGTCGCAGTAAATTATGGGTAAATAATGGTTTATTTTGCAACCAATCACACAGGCAGATTTAATTTTCATCGGTGCAGAAGTAAAAAGAACCATGTCTGCACCTTTGTTTTGTTGAATAAAGCAGTTTTCTTTTATAAACTGAACAAAATTTACAAATGAAATGGAGTTAACCTGAATGTGGAATTGAAAAAATTAAAAGTCCATGCAAAAAGCTTTTTTCGATTGCTGAAGTACTAGCAAATTTTGATGATTCTCTTGGTCTGTTAAAAAAGACAACCCAATAACTAGCGTTCTTAACTCAGGAGACCAGGTATAGGATCATGAAAAAAGCAGGAGGTCAGGACTCACGGGTTTAGGGATGATTTGTAAAAAGTTCCGATGAAATGACAGCAAAACAGAATGTCTTTGGATAAACACCCAGAGATAGGACAATGACTCAGGAGTAGATCACAAATCTGCTGGAAATGATGTGGTTTAAATCACACTTGAAGCAAAAAATGAAGGAGTTATATATGATGATTACCTGTCAACCGGCTATCATGTTAATCATCTGTGCGAAATAGTATAGCTGGTCCTGAGAAAAATTAGGACATTGTCATCTTGCTTAAGTGAAGTTGCAAAGAAAACACTTGCCTCATCATTCATCCTCTCAAAATTAGACTATAGTACTTCCTTACAGACAAATCTATAACCCGAGGCACTGGAAAAACATCAAAAGATAGCAAAATAATGCTGCAATATTAGTCTTTAATAAAATCTTAATAAGAGCGTATGGAGCCATTACTTAAACATCTCTACTGGCTTCCAGAGAAGGCCATTTATATAATTGAATAGGAACCAGCTTTTTATAGCTAGGCCCAGGATTATTTGTCACAATGCGTTCAGTTGTGCAGTCTCCCCTAGAGTTTTAGGATTAAGTCTTAACTTTAACTTGCAAGCCTCAAGATTTAGTGAAGTACTTAGTCCTTCTATGCACCCTGTGTTTGGTGTAAACTGTCTCAGCGGCTCCAGGCACTGAAATTAGAGAGAGCTTTTTGGACAGATCTCATCGATTCCTGAGGAACCTATTGACCGTTAGATATTTTGTATGTTACTTGTTAGATATTGTCGGTAAAATGTGAGAGTTGTTTCTCTTAGCTTTAAATTGTAGATTGCCTTGAGCTCATTAGAAAAAGCGCAGTATAAATGCTTTTTATTATTATTATTATTTTTATTGTTATTATTATTATTATAAATGTGTGTGGTCTGCTGACATGTAACATTGTAAAAGCATAAAATATTATGAAAATTTGCTCTATAAATGGGATTTTTTATTATAGTATCATTAGCACTGTTATTTTACACCCAGGGTTTTTTTCCTTTTTTTTCTCCTTTGTCTACCAGATACAGCGGCATGCTTGAGGAAGAGAAACAGAAGGCTATGAAGCTCTGGCAACACAAGTGGGACACGTTTATCAAGCAGCAAGTTCATCAGCTTAAGGCACCTGCATATCAACGGCCAGTTTCCCATGGTACCGGTATAGAAATTTTTGAAATCCAAATGACTGATTGAACACTTAAGCTGGGATCTGTTTGTATTGTCTTTTAAGACGCAAGCAGCTTGAGGTTTGGGTGTGTTATAAGCGGGCTTGCATTTTGTATCTTCTACTAACCTGCGCAGAGCCTGGAAGTCAACCCTGTTTGTAGATTACATTAAAACCATATAAAGCCCCTTGCTCTGGCATAGCCTATTCAAAATATGCAATCACACATGTCAGCCCAACCAATCTAAAGCAGTTGTCCTCCAATCTAGGCCTATTATTAGGGTTGAGTAGGAAATACCATGCTTCTAGTCTAGCAAAATCTCAGATGCAGTAATTTAGGCTTAGCGTCAAGCGATAAAGTGAGGAGGGGTAGGGTATTATGCACTCTGTGGCGTTCATTACTGTAGATCTACAGTGTTTCGCGCTGAAAGGTTGGGTGTGATATAAGACAGTCTTCCATCCTATATCAGGGTCTTACATCTTGCATCTTATATGCGGGTCTTATAAAGCAGCAAGCTGTTTTCAATCGGTGACCCAGCTTTACTGAACACACCTCAGTTTTTGTTGGTTTTTTGTTTTGGTCTTTTACCAGTCAAGGGAATGAAAGGTAGTTTTTCCCTTAATCAAATAATTCTGATGAGTTTGAGATTTAGTTGAATTATAAACAGAAACAATATTCCCGCTTACATGCATAGATCTGTCTTTCATTGTTGTATTCAAGGACTCAGCTTTGTCTCACTAACTTGGACCTTTGTAGTAGAGAATGTTTCAGTCATTGTTGTTGAAGGTACCAGTCGATTAAAACATGCCAGATTCAATTATAAATCCAGAACATTTTCCTTCAGAGAATGGAAAGTACAGACTTCAACATGTCGTATACAGGAATGTCAAATGTCTGGTTTTTTTGGATTTTGCCATTTTTTTTTTCTTCCGTTGAAAATTTTCTTGGTCGTGTGAAATTTCTGTTCTTTATCTATTATCTTCAATGACATATGTTTTTTATGAGATGCAACGCTCGACTCATTTCTTTTCAAGTTTTTTTTTATCATTTGGCTTCTTTTCAGACATTAACTTTGTCAAATGCTCAGCATTATGGCTCATTGAAATGATTTCAAATATTACAGAACAAAGCCTTTAGTGAACAAGATGGAGTCATTTTCCATGTACTATTCAAACAGTGACCTTAATTGCATAACAAGGTCAATGCCATTGTCAAGGAGATGAAAATATGTGTAAATAATCGAGTTGACTCAGCTTCCCGAACGTAAACCATCTTCATTGCTCAAGCTCTTTTTACAATAGTGTTTCTGAACTATCATTGGTTTATGTGTTCCAAGCATTCTGTGACTCTGTTTAGTTAAAGTGGTCATCTGAAAACACAGGTGGTTATCAAAAGAAAAAACAACAGTATTGAAATGAACTTCTTATATACAGAAAGACATATCTAATGAATAATTAATTTTTTTTAACAGTTTAAGTCTTTTACAAGCCTCTTGTGTTTTAATTTTACATTTTAAATTTTGTAACAGATTAAGATTCTAAACATTCCAAAAAAGCTTTCGGTTTTACTTATAAGATTCAAGTGGCAATCTTACAAAAAATTGTGTTTTATGGGGAAAAAACCCATATCTTGAGTTATTGGTACTGTAGAAATTCTCTATTCATTTATCCATTTTACTTATCTTATGTTAAAAGAATGTGATATTCTTCTGAGTCAAACAGAAGTGAAAACTAATGAACCTTTGGTGAGAAACTGAACTGTATTGACAGGTTAGCTGCTTTTTCTGTGCCTACTATGTGATCCAGTAAAGTAGTACTTAGTCTCTTTCAATGAAATTCTCTTTGAATTTTAGACTCTTTCAATGAAATTCTCTTTGAATTCTAGTCTCTTTCAATGAAATTCTCTTTTAATTTTAGTCTCTTTCGATGAAATTCTCTTTGAATTCTAGTCTCTTTCAATGAAATTCGCTTTGAATTCTAGTCTCTTTCAATGAAATTCGCTTTGAATTTTAGTCTCTTTCAATGAAATTCTCTTTGAATTTTAGTCTCTTTCAATTAAATTCCTGTTGAATTTTAAATTTGGAACAGCGACAACCCTAGCTATAGCAACATCTTCCTTCACAACTGAGTTTCGTTGTTATGTGCGTTACGGAATTATATCAAGGTGTCGGGAATCATGCAAATCAATTTGTTCCAAGTTCTGATCCCAGCTTGTCACTGCAGGTGTGATCCAGACCTATGAATTCTATAGCTATAATATTTTTTGTCACTGTCCTTTGCCTTGGTATTTCATGTTTTAAAGGAGAATGTATATATTCATCTAGTGAAGGTCATGATTCGTTTTACTGGGTTTTTTTAAAAATAATTTTTATGCTTTTCATAAGTGCAATACCGCAAAGCTTTATTCAATAGTGGGCTTTCTTTACTAAATGTTGTTGTCTGTTTTGATCTAGTCCAAGAGGTTTTGTTGATTACTGTTGTATCTTGAAAATATGTGAAATACAGAGTAGACTGATTAGCAGGATCTGTTGCAAAATAAGTAATATTAGAGAGGTGTAAAGTAGGCTAATGGTTCTGACCTAAATCCATGTCACAACTTAGAAAACACAATCTCTTCTGCATTCCTTTGTGCAGACTGCGCATTTCTGTTTGTGGTTCAATAGGAAAAAAAATATAACACAACTTTTAAAAAAAATGCTCTTAGACCTCTTTTGATGCATAATTCCGTACCAATGTGTAGATTTAGGTCAGAATCATTGGCAGTGGGTAGAAGTAGTAGTAGTAGAAAGTGGTTGAAAAAACAGTTGCTATTGGTAGAATTCAAAGTTAAAAAATATGTATATTTTTATTGATCAATGGCACATGTCTAAC
>BMAT01000165.1:146816-158881 GCA_019649035.1 Elysia marginata
TTTTAACATCAATAAATCCACTGCTTTTTGCTAGTTATATTAGAATGAAATGTGACTTTTCAAAATTAATATGAAATTTTAACAGAGTAAAATATTTGGGCACCAAAAGTTTTCCTTTTCGCAAAACGACCTTTTGTCACAGCGACAACTACTAATGTTATTAGAGACACTAAAAGTTCTAATTTTAATTCTGATGGCTTCTTTGACTTTTTTGGAAATGCATCTATGATTCCCAATCTCCATAACATGTGGCTTGTTTGAGATCTCTCTTTCTTCAAATAGAAAAACAACGAAGTTAAAAAAAGTTACAAAATTGTTGTTGTTGTTAGGCTCTTTGATATAGCCATCTTCCGTACTGATGACTGCCATGCCTTGATGCAACAAACAACAAGAGAAAAAAAATGTATTTCTCCATGCTTTTTTTTTAATCAATGTAAATGTAAGGGGAAATGGCACATTCATGGTTTGAGATTAATAAGAAGTCCTGACTAAACAAAATTGCTGGACTTACATATTTGTAAAATTAACTTTGATCTTGAAACTAAAATGAAAATAAATTATGGCAAAAACTCAAAAGAATAGTTTATGGGTGGCATCTCTTCTAGTACTAGACTCTTGGCTCTCAAAGCAAAAGGTTTGGCTTTGAGGCTCGTCTTGATAAGTTGGTCTTAAGCCCTTGAGGAAGGCTCTATACACTCACTCTGCCTCATCAGGACATGAAATAAGTATGTGGCTATAGGCAGTGAACAATATTATCAGTATGATAAATAGGGATGCTCTAACACTGCTGCTCCTTGATCGCTCAGAAGGCAATTGGGTTCGTAACAGCATGTCCTGGGAACCTATGTAATGCACTAGAACATTTGAGTGGATTAAAACCTAAATGAAAATCTACACATTTTTATGACTTCATAATAAAGCTATTGCAGGGTTAAAAATTTTAAGATTATCAAAGAAAAAAAAGGCAATACAGTGCCTCTCAAACCAATACCTTTTCTATTTAAAAAATTAATTAGCCACGCAAACAAGAGGAAAAATGGTTATGGTGATTGGCATTTAATATTAAATATATAAAAAAAAACGAGCCCTTAACTTTTTAAAAGAAAAAACTCAAAAGATGGCAATGCTGATTTCTTTCATAGAGACAAAACAGTCAAATTTTACTTACTCTTGATGACTTCCAATTGCGAGACTAGCATTGTTGTTGTTGTTGTTGCTGTTGCAGTTGTTGTTGTTGTTAGGCTCTTTGATATAACCATCTCCCATACCCTCCACTGTCATGTCCTGATGTAAAAAAAAAAATATTACAAAACACAATATTGGAATTCATTAAAAAATACAGACAAATAGTGTCCCATTACTTTGGTTGTGAAAGGTTTAAAAAATATCTATCAGTACATAAAATCAAATTTCTTGAAATAAAGTAGCATTAGCATTTATTGTCTTTTTTGACAATGTGTAACTTACTGGTTCCATAAACAACAATGATTTCTCGTACTTTACTACACAACATATCTGGTTGAAATTATGGACAGCAAACTTAAGGAAAAGTGATAAAAAAACTAACCCAAAAACAGAAAGAAAACCCATTAAAACCTTTAAAAAAAAATACAAGAACATGCTTAAAGAGTGATAAAAATATGTGAACCATACAAACCAATTGCATGAAAAAAATCTACCAAATTTCTCTTGCAAAAAGTGCAAATAAATCCAATGTTCCGATTAAAAGGTGTTGGTATTTTCAACAATGCAATATTGGGAGCTTCTAAACGTAGAAAAGAGAATGAAATCATCAAATTTTTTGCTAACTTAAAGGATATTGGAACTTCAATACATGTACATTATAGAAAGAAAGGCTAAAAAATCTGCTTTTAAATAGCGATTTCTCAAATAATTTAAGTGCCAGACATCTGATTCCTTGTCAATAGTCACAAGACATTAAATAGAAAATCATTTCAACTGTGATGAGAAAATCTAAAAAAAAATGTAGTAATTTTATGCAAGTTTCATTTCTCAATTTAAACATGAAACTCAAAAGTTTAGCTAAAGAAGAACACCATTTAAAAAAATCTGAGGCCATTCGCGATAACTGAAATGATATAAAAAAACCAGAATCATAATAATGCTATAATCAACCGTTATAAGAAAATCTACAAAAAAAATTAGTAATTTAATGGATATTCATTTCTGATACTAAACAGAAAACTCAAAGATTAGCTAAAATTGTCCACCATTTGAAGGCCATTCACAATAACTGAAAAGAAGTAAAAAAACCAGAATTGTAATAATGCTATAACCAGGTAATGTTACTACACATCAAGACAGAATCATAACAGCGTACAGCACCAAAGAACTACAACGCGCTAACATTGGGCCGCCGTCCTCACCTGAGTGAAACAGTTAGCATTGTTATCATAGACAAGGTGGGGTACCGTCCCAGGCCCGCTTCCCTCCAATTCAAGCTGCCTCTGCCGCAAGCGAGATTTAAAGAGATCAGCCAAGCTAGGGCTACAAGCCTACAACAGCAACAGTTTGACGGGAGTCGGGGATAAAGGATATAAATTCTTAGGACTACATAATAAAAGCACTGACAACACAATACTGCACGGGACAAACAAAAAGCAGTATCTGCAGTGTAAACCAAATGAGAGATACTGCATTTCGTTTGTTTATGGCAGAATACAACAAGTACCAGTACAGTGCATAAAGAAAAAGGTGTCCGATAAAAGCATGCAAATGAGATGCATTGGTAGAGAATATAATAAAATTATGAGACAACAAAAGAAATAGAAAAGAAAAAATTAAAAAGGCTTTGTAAATGATTTGTGAAAACAAACTTAATAAATTATTAGGGAAAACAGTTAATGTAAAGTAAGACTCAGCTGATAATTGCTAACTGACTAGCCTTAGCTACAAAAAGCTTGGAATGAAAAGTAGAGGCAACAATTACAATATATCGCTATTGATAGCGTAATAAGCAGTGAATAAAAATGGTTGAAAACTGCTTGTCCTTTGTCGCATTTGTACACTTTGGGCAACAACTACCTAGCTACCAGTATTCAGAGAAATAAAGCTTTCACATCGATTTTTAACTTTTAACTTTTATTCATTTAATGATTTACAAAAAGTTTACTTTTAAAAAGCAAACAAAAACCTTATAATTTTGCATTTTCAGCTGTTGCCATTAGACATCTTAATTTACAAGAAGTTGTGTACATTTCTTAATTTAATCTAGATGAGTTGATAGAGCTGCCAGCAAGGATGTTTACTTTTACAAAGTTGGTTGTCTAACAAAGCATAGAGACCTCATAGCAACAAATAATTTTTTGAATAATAAAAAAAAAACCCCATTGAAATCTACCATAAACTATAACGTATAAATAACATGAGATAGCCCAGTTACATAATTATAATAATGATGATGAAGTTAATTTCTAGCGCCTCTTCCTACTGTGACCTACATGTAGGCTCAAAGCTCTTTAAAATAGACTGTCTACCCATACAAGCAATGCTGACATGATAGCAATTTTGTACAAAAATATACTCCATTAACAATGTGTTCAAACAGAAGAGAAACAAAAGATGTATACATATATA
The DNA here is from genome assembly GCA_019649035.1 of Elysia marginata. NCBI lineage: Eukaryota > Metazoa > Mollusca > Gastropoda > Plakobranchidae > Elysia > Elysia marginata. The sequence goes on from BMAT01000165.1 coordinate 150,414, forward strand.
CAAAAACTTCCAAAAAAAAAAAGATGTACACTGACCATCGATTTACATATATATGTAAACAGTAAATTCACATTCTCAAAGTTAAATAACACTAATTTTAAAAATCAAACTTTTACCAACACCTCTAAATGAGTAGTGCAAGAATAACAACAGCTAGCTACAACAAATCACAACAGTAAAGCGAGACAAAATTTGAAGCTATCACAGATTTGAAGTTTTAAGTTATCTTTGAGTAAAACAAATAGTCCGCTAAGAAAGGCAGCAACTTTACAACAATAAGAAGATCAGCAACAACAATATCGAGTGAAATAAAACTTACCTGGACTTTTGTAGACAGAGGCGTTGATGGTGAAGACATTGGCGGAGAGGTGAACACTGATGAAGTCAGAGCAGCAGATGAAAAAGAGACTGCGGCAGCAACATCTTGTGTACTGTCCACACGTTGATGGGTATAGGATGTAAATAAAGAGGAAGACACCGGGCATGATGGGGTAGATGATAAGTGCACAGCTTGCGATGAGTTCTTGAGACAACCTGGGAGAGACTCCAGCTCCTGTACTGGTTGTTGTTGTTGTGACTGTGGGTGGAAAAAAAAATCGAGTTTCTGAGAAGGTTATAGACATAGTGAGATATATGAAAATTAACAGTACTGAGGAAACTGAAATATCAAAGTCTTCTTAGTAAATTAAATCCTGGTACTCCTTAAAAATGGTAAATGAAAGAAAGGTCTACCTGGCATTTTTTGTAGGTAAGAAATACTTCTCAAAACAACAAAATAAAGACAGTGAATAAATGATGAATCAACAAAGAAAATGAATCATGACTCACGTGAAGTGGATACGCAAGCTCACTTGATAACCACAGGCATTGACGCTTTGGACCTGAATTGTCTGCATGCCAGGGCTGCATTTTAAAGAGAACATGTACATTAAAGCAGAAAAAAAGTTTAAAATAGATTAAACATGAATCATATTAGAAATAATACATTACAATGGAACTTGGCAGCCTCCAAGAAGGAGGGAAAGAGGGTTCAAACAAGTTAAACAAAAGCAAATTAGCTTTGAAATTCAGGGCCGACAGGAACAGCATTCTTATTTGATTACCACCATTAAAAGTACCAGGTCACCAAAGCTTTCATAGTTGTGTTGTTTATATGTTGTTTCTTGATGATACAGATTAATACATCATTACATGTTTTTAGGTTTAAATACTTGAGAAATATAGTTGTCTTAATTAATGTATTGTCAAAATAAATATTGTATATTGTATTTCATTTACAATTTATTTTGAGCAAATGTCCATGCCAAATTTCCAATTATGGATTGAAAAAGTAGATCTTTTCTTATATTGTTTTAAATACGATATCTTATTTAAGCAAATTGCGCAAATTATCCAAGTTAGGCAATAAAAAGAATAATGACAATGATCTATTCTTTTTTTAAAAATCCATCTGGAATGAAATTTAAGAATTTGTGGGATCTCCTTGAAAGAGACATTGAAATATGTAGGTTTGTAGCTACTCCCAATAAAGCTTTATGACCGTCTGAGGTAGCTCCTTATAAGAAAATCTCTAAAGAGGCATTCACTTTAGTTATAATTTGGTATCACAGTACTTAGTTACTACTGTCAATATTTGTAAGTAATTCAAAAGTTTCTTGTGAGCACCGTAACTTATAGCTACATCTTCAACAAACCAACCTTTTGATCATACTAGGTTTATTACTAAATCTGTTTTTAACTTTTTAGGTTGACCGCACAATCTTAAAAAAGGTACATCTGTACTGGAAAATAAAGATCAATGGTATCAGTAACCTCACCTGTTCATTGCAATCTTGTTCCATGTCATGATCAAAATCTCCGACGTCCAGCGCTAATTTTCGCTTTTGGCTTATAGCAGTATGGTCGACTGCTTTTCCGAATCCAATTCCATCAAAAACAGAAGTTTGTTGACGAGGCATGATTGGAAAGCAGTTAAGATACTGGAAAGATTGTAAAGTAAACTGGGTAAATTTATAGTAGTAATGCTCCAACATTTAAACGAAATGAAGGTCTTAGAGTTACATCCCCATAAAGGAGAGATATATATATATAGTGATATTTAATTTTTAACAACTAATATCTTTAAAATTGTGAATTTGGGATGGTTAAGACTTTCAGATTTGAGTTCAGCATAACAAAATCTGTAAAAAAAACTATCATTTTTAAAACTTGAGTAGACGATGTCATTACTTATTTTTTTATTTTCAATTTTATACACTATATTAATCCCTTTCGGGGAATTTGTCTTCGTTACTTAGCGTAACTATGTCACTACAGAGCAGCGCCACTTATGCTTTCAGGCCTTGCAACATGTTTGTTGGTACCTTGACCGTACAATCACGAGGTTGTGTGCGTTGTTTGGTGCAAGTGTCTGAGCCGTCTTTATTCCACACCAGAAGGGGAGAAACATGCAGACCTGTGTGCTTTCCCAATAATTGTCCAGTCTATTCTTGAAAGAATTGAAGGTGAAGGCAATGACCACACTCTCGTAAGCAGTTCCATCTTTAATCTTGTGACGATCCTATTGGAAAAAAAGCTGGGCCACTGGAATCGAAATCTCAGTTTTGACAGCTTAAATGAGTTTTCTCTCAGGTCTCGACCACCAACGTCAGAGAGTTTGGGTGGTCCACCAAATAAATTGCACACCTCAATCATGTCCTCTTTTTATTACGCTAGTGCTTCAGTGATGGTAGTCGAAGAGCCCTCAGCCTCTCGGTACACGGCTTAATCTTGATTGATCCTCGCTCTTCTCTAGGCCTCTTCCACTACAAGTACAATTCTAAGATTTTTGTGGTGAGGCTGTGAGACTGCCTAACTGTACTCAAAGATCGGTCGAACAACACTTTTGAACAGCAAGATGAAAGTCACCTTCGACAAGTGGTCCAAAGATCTCATTTTTTTCGGATCCACTGAGTCAGTGAGTGTACAGGTCTGTCCCTCAAAAGCTCTGACGGCTGCCTTCTCTTAAGTTAAGGCCCTTTTTCTCTTTTCTTTCTTGGAGTCAAATCTTTTCTTGCATCGTTTCAATCATGCAACATCTTGTCTCTGCCTTACCTTCTTCTCCCTTTTCTTTCTTGCTAAATCTTAGTTTTGTGTTTACAACGCTTAAATTACAACCTCTTCTAATTTTTCAGACAATCTAAAACTGTAAGAGGTCTGCTTGCTCTGTGAACTCTCACTTTCTGGATCCAACTGGCATGCTAAAGAGGCTCTTAGGACACTTGTAAATCTTTAAACAGTTGTTGAATCCAAGATTTTTCCTCGTACAGGTAAAAATCCTCTTTTTTCCAGTTGACTTTCAGGAAGATTGAAGGTCTTTAAAGGTGGTAATTTCTTTTTCCTCCGTAGATCTGTCCCCTTGCAGTTGCATAGCCCAAGCACTGTAAGCAGGCAAACTGTTTGCTGCAAAAAACGTTCTGCATCCTAGGCAAAGCTCTTATCAGTAAACATTTTTTAGAATGGCGACCACCTAACGTTCCTGGCAAAATAATTGGGCCAAATCAATTAAAGGCTGTCTATGTAATAAAACTTGATCATTCGACTGCGTTAAAATTACTTAGATACTTTTAGTAATAGACTAGTAAAGATTGACGAAATGTCTCTTTAGCATGTGTATTTGATCTTGACGTTTCAAAAGAAATAGTGCCATGAAAATTCAGCCAATTAGCGTAGTGAGTTTGCCGCGCACTACCTCAGGAGGCTGGCTCAGAATGGTGGCAAATTAGACATTGCAAAGGTTCAGTTTGCTATTTGCTGTTTGCGAGTGCTCGTGCTATAGATGCAAAGGGCCTTTAGTCAGACTCTAGATCTAGACAGGCTTAACCTGTCTGTGACCAAGTTTTGAATACAGATAGGGCATAGATTCTAGGCCTACTTTTCAGGTTTACTAGATCTATAGACCTAGATCTAGATTTCTATCTACAACATTAAAGTTTTAAATTAGAAATTTTAAAATCTAATTAGATCTACAACTTAATTGATCTCATTCTAAACCTACAAACCCAATATCCAATGAAAGAGTACAAAAATTAATGAATTTCTTGCTGTCTGTGAGCCGGCACTAGATCTACAAACAATGAAACAAAGGTGTTTGAGTTCCTAGTTCTAGCAGTAGCAGTCGGTCCGACTCGGTCGTTTGCCCGACGATAGCAGACAAATTGACCAAACTATTATAAATCTGTACTCGAATCTACTAAAATCTAAATTAAACAATTATCTTCTTTAACAAAATAAGTTAAAAATAATCGCTGTATATTTATGTATTATGTGAATATATTACGCCAAAGCGTCGTTGAACTGTTAATTTTAGCAAAAAAATTTTTATCACCTCAAAGCAATCCTCCATTCTCACTACGATTATAAATTACATGGAAATGGTATCGAAAAGGAGATGAAATACGCCCACTAGCACGATGTTTCCAGTTTGCTTTTGTTTTGAAAGCTCCCAACATGTGAAAAAAATTGAAACAGACAAAGAAACATCTTACTCTAAACAAAATAAAGTCTCAAAGTAAAATATTATTTTTCGAAAAAAATTGCTTTTCAGAATTTAAACTTTTATGGGATATTTTATCATATCATGGAGTATTTACTTTTTGCTAAGTTTTAAGCGAAGGTCAAACAAAGTTCATAGACGAATGCACTGCTAGGCCAAGATCTATGTTGCATGATTGTATTTTATACTAGATTCTAGAATTTAGAGTAGAGTTTAGATAAAGATGTAAATTAGAGCTAAATATATATTTATCCGTTTCTTCGTCAAGATTCTCATAACCAGAAATATATGCATTTAAAAGGGTGGCACTGAACTTGAGCTTGACATCAAAGAAACGGTACATGTACTTTTAACACATTTAGTTACAACCACAGCAATCTCCACTCCCAGAGAACCTCCCAGATCAATCATTTCAACGACTGTCGAATCCATAACTAGATCTATATAATGCCAAATCTAGTTCTAGATCTATAAAGTAAAGAGACTCTGGAATCCAGATCTAATTAACATTTATAAGCACACATTATAAATGCATATGATTATCATTCTGAAAATGTGTATTGTTTGGAAGCAGATGGAATCTGAACACCTGTATTAAACTACGCACAGTATTGCTATTTTATCCATTACGCTTAAATATTTTTCCTCAGTAGGCCCAGTACTATTTAATTCTAACACCCAAGTCACAACTACGTAGGCCCTGTAGACGAGGTACATTTTTTCTGATTAATTTTGCAATGCTGAAAACGAATCTGTAATAGTTTACTTTTAATTGTTTTGTCGCAGATTGATAGTTTTAGAGATAGTAACTATATAGCTGAAATAAAGGTTTTCATTATATCTCTTCTCTAAGGGGGCGCAACTCTAAAATGCATGTCTTCATATCGTCAGAGAGTAGGTATTTAATTGCAATTGTACTGTACGCCCTACAGAAAAAATTACCCTACTTGGGTTACAGTCTGACACTCTGAGATGGGCCCATTGTGCGGATATTATTAGTTACCAAACTGGAACAGTGTTTCTATTTAATCGCACAGCTTTTTAGCGACAGTGAATAAGTGATTATCAGAATGCATCTCCTGGGTTCATACTCATAGTGAGCAAGCCCAGGTCAGCAACTGCTTTGAAAGACTTTTACTCGAGATCAATATTTAAATTTCTTGATCGTATTAGTGTTGGGGATTAATAGAAATCAAAGAAAATCATTCATAGCTTAAATAATGTGTGGGCCATGAGACAGATTTTGAGTGTGAGTGTGACCATGTTTATATTTCCTGACCAATCCATTTAAAATTTATGACAAAGCATGTCTTCATATCGTCAGAGAGTAGGTATTTATAATTTAATTGCATATGTGTATTATAAAAGCCAAAAGGGCAATGCTGTGTTAAAACCATAGTTCAGAAAATTAGAACACATAAAAAGCATTTTGTTCATTGATCTTATGCGTGGATATGATAAAGTAGTTATTCTCCAACCTCTTGTTTTTCTCTCTCCTTTTTTGTCAAGACATTCACTCAAAGCAGACCTTGACTATGGCTTCCACAAATACACAACCAGACTCAGTGATTTATCAATGGGAGACATCCAATAATGGGCAGCTGGCTGCATCAAGTTCATTCTCTTGTTACAGACCATTTGGCATTCAGCAACATCAATTACCAAACCTAGCGGCAGAGCATCATAGAGGACTTGCAGATTTATCTTCCCATCAAGGTTAGTCAAGCTGATGAAGAAAGTCAAACTAGAAAAAAACTTAAGTCTCAAGCTTATAGTGGCATCTTGGCAGGTTGTTGATTGAAAAGCTCTACAAGTATGTGGGAAGTTAGTTAATTAGTCGTTTAGCATTGGATTCATAATGGGGCACTTGAAATTCTCAAAAGATGTTGTTAAAGAAGATGAAACACAATGGTTTAATTTATCTCTACAAAGTCTTAAGCTTTGCAGCTTGCAAAAAACATTTTGGTTTTTTTTTATCTATTTAACTGACCTCTGTTATTGTCAGTGATTACATTAAAAAAGTAATATGCTGTAACCAAAGCTTGTTTCTAATGTTCTTTACAGAAAACAGTATGGCCAGCTGGGGCGCTACAAGTTTAATTGTTGACACACATGGTCACTCAAGACAGGCTCCTTCGGGATTACTAAGTAGACCCATGATGCATATGTCTTCCTATCAAGATTCAAGCCCGCCCTCTGTACTTAATGAGGGACATGTTCTACTACAGCAAACTTTTTTTCAGCAAGACGACCTGCCTCACGCTGAGACTACAAGAGTGTCCCATAGTGCTAGTTCTATCGACTATGACAACTTGGAGCCAATGGTTCACCTTGGGACACAAAACCACTGCTTTCACGAGTCTAGTCTGCATATCTCTCATTCACCTAGCTTGTCTGAAGGACCAAAGAGCTTTCACAGTAATCTTTCTCCGACTACATGCAAAGTTCAGCACAATATATCATCTCATGATACACAACGCAGCTGTAACCAGTCGCTTGTGCTTGACCAGGCAACTGTGCAAGTTTATTCTTCGAATTCAAGGCATCCGATGTCACCACATAACTTACCTTTTAGCAACTCTGCATATCTAACAAAAGGTTTAATTCAGAGTGTAAGCGTGTTATATATTATCCAGTCAATTAAAAATAATCAGATCGAAAGAATGCAATGGAATAATAGCAGCGAATATTAATGAATTTTACTTTGCCAACAAATGACCGAAGTTAAAATTTGCCCTTTTTTCAAATGGTACAGTAAGAGAACAAACAAAATAAGATTACTTATCATCTATGATCCCTTTCAGATGTAAAAAAAATACTTAAGACATTTTAAATCCCTCTGCCTTTAATTTTTCAACACTTCAGACATGAATTGCTACAGCCTTTTCAGCCATCACATCGTAACTCATCTGTCACACAAGAGGAAAATACACCATTTAGCCATGTACGTAATGTTTGGATCAGAGCGGTATACGTTACAGTGAAACATTTTTTACCCCAAACCGCATAATTTTGTTTTGTGTCTTTTTTTAATCAGAAAATTTTGGTAGCCTCATGTCATAATGAAAGATTTTAGTGAAACAAAGATTTGTGTTATGAGGTAGTTATCTGTGTAAGTTATGACTTCACTATTCATTATGCTATGCTTCATCGTATTTCTAATCTTTTCATGAAACCAGGAAGACTGGACCAAGGAGGAGCATCAGATAACTGCCAAACAGTTGGACACACAGGTCGGACCAACACCAAAATCTTTAAATGCAGTATTTCCACATCCTCAACAAAATCAGTTTGGTTGGCACCAACAAGACCCTCAACAAACAGGAGCTTCCTTGCAGGCATTTTCGGTCTCAGACTATCAAAGTTATGTCTCCATAAACAACCTAGAGAGGACATCAAGCATGCAAGATTGTGATTCCATTGATAGGGTTGAATGCAGTTCTGGTCTTCAAACCTTCAACTATTCCGATCAGCCAAGATGTACCTCAAATTTTCAACAACTGTTGTCACCAGATAGGACTGTACAGTCGCCTCTTCAAGTGAGTCTAGGATAATTTCAGTGATGTTTTTATGTGTTCTTCCCTCTTCTTCTAAGATTGATTAATGGTGCTGGGTAGAATTGATCCAGATGAGATGCATTTGAGATCATACAGCACACATATCACATTGCTAAAGAATACAGCACGACACATCTTCAGCGGGATTTTTGGTTCCAGAAGAAAAATCCTGCTTTAGGGATGTTCCCGCAATAAGAATGTTAAGGGAAATTAACGAAAAAATTTTTCTTCGTTGATAACACTCCCATCTAGGCATGTAACACTACTTTCCTCACCCCTTTCCTCCCATCTTCATCCACAACCATCAATCGCATTGTTTTACCAATGGTGTAACTATAAGCTTGGAATTAGATACTGGTACTATGTTATCTTGCTCC
>BMAT01000165.1:158988-169098 GCA_019649035.1 Elysia marginata
GCATGCAGTACAACCACAAGCCAAGCCTACTATGAGCCTACAGTCTTAACAAATGTAGACTTATCCGCTGTGTTTACGGAAAAGTTCCTTGCTTTAAATAGTTGAATTCTTACTCTAATTTATTTCTCTAAAGCTCCTGTCTCCCTCCCCCCTCCAATATCCATATTCATGTCTGTTCTTGCCCTGTACAGGTATAGACTTGATATAGAGAAAAAAAAGGATTTCTCTCTGAAGCCTTGATGTGGGGATAGTCCTGCTGTTGCGGGTGCCGCTATAGTTAAGCGCTACTGTAGCACTATGTAAAAGAAAATCCCAGCAGTATTTTAAAGTTTTCCCAAACTTTGCTTGTACTAGGAAATTGTAACTTTGAACACATAGATTTTCACCTGTTTTGATCAATTAAGCCCATCATTAAGAATGTATGCATTTTTGTTTTATTATCAATAGGCCTGCATGTCGATAACTATAAAGAATTTTCTTAAACTGTCTATTTCCAGACCTTTTCTGCACATGAAAGGAGCACTGACCATGGGGCTTATGAAGATACATACAACAGTGCTGATATTCAACCTCCTTCTCCCCATGCTGCTGCTGCTGGTTTTGTCGACTTTGGTGATAACACTAGTACTGATACGGAAGTTTTATATGGACAATCAAGAGGAAGAGTCAGTACATTACAACATCTTTCCACCGCTACTCCAGAAGCGACAGGTTCAGCTCTTGCTATGACAATTGAAGATGAAGTTGTCAATCAGCCTCCAGCTGCAACAGGGCTACTGGTTGAACCAGTGACGGCAGTCGAGGAGAAAGTGGACAAAGGCCATTACTGTGGTCTTTGTGGTAGGTTTTGATTAATCTATCCATACATGTCTTGAACAGAACCTTAGATTTTTTCATATGGTTGACAACAACTGTTGTAAAAGAACTTTTAAAAAAATTCTTAAATTCAATTTTGCCCCATGTAAATTTCATTGTTTCTTTTTTTTTTTTTAAAGAATGAGATAGGTATGCTCTTGTACATATTGAAGAAAAAATTATTTTTTTTGCTAGGTACCAGTACCTGAAATAAAAATCAACAATATCAGATTTCCTCCAATAGAATCTCTTGGTCCATTGAACAGAAGATGTCTTTATGGTTTAGAATATAAAGTGTAAAAGATTTGGAAGACTTACAAGGAAAAAGTTTTTATGAGGAAACAGGAGAGGCAAATTAACTCATTGTTTGGTCCACAAAAAAAAGTAAAAAAGAAATAACAGAAAGCAGCAAACCTAACAGATATTCATCTTTTTGGAAAAAAAAAGAGTCTAGGTTTAGGCCAAGTTTTTGAAAAGGCCTGATTTTTGTTTGTCAACATTACTACAAAATTAACCAAGAAAAAGTTTTGTTTAAATAAAATAAACAAATCTTATGGATAAAAAACTGGATAAATCCAAGTGCTTTGACCAAAATAGCTATTAATGCCTAATTGACCCTTCAAAAAGTTGACCCTGGTGAAACCAAAAACCTACTTAAACCAAAACGATCTTGGCAATGTCTAGACTGTTGATATAAAGAGATTTCCCTGAGCATGATTACATGTTCACAACCAGTACGAGGTGTTTGTCACAATTTTAACTTTACGAGGCATTGGTGGTTTGAACAATGCATTTTTCTGAACTTCCAAATATTGAAAATTGCATGTTGCATAAAATTTTTCAAGTTTTGTACAAAGGTATTACAAACTCTTTCAATATGAAATATACAGACAACAAAGGAATAAATTGATAAAGACTTGTTCTCAGATTAAAAATTTTCAACATCTGACTCAATTGGCTGGTCCCAAGACATAATGTTTTTCAGAATTCTTCTTTGCTTGTGTCCTTTTGTTTCTCTTTTGAATATCTGTAGTAATATGTCTTTCTTTTGGTTTCAATTTTTTTAGGCAAGGAATCCAAGAGTAGAGGCAGTGAACAAAGACACAGAACAAGCCATGCAGGAGAAGAGCTGCACAAGTGTGATGCTTGTGACCACGTGTTAACCGTTGATGGAAATCTTAAGGCTCACAAAAGAACTCCTACTTTGGATCTTCCATTTGAGTGCAGCGTGTGCAAGAAGCGCTTCAGAACCAAGTCCAATCTCAAGAGCCATCAGCGTGTCCACACCAATGAGAAGCCTTTCAGCTGCGATGTTTGTGGGAGAAACTTTGCAGTGGAAACCAGTTTACTCACCCACAAGCGTACCCATATAGATGTTCGTCGTCACAAGTGTGAGTTTTGCATCAAAGATTTTAAAAGTAGGTCGGATTTACAGCGTCATGTAGGAACACACTCAGGTGAAAAAAATCACAGATGTGAGTTTTGTGCTCAAGTGTTGCCCTCCCGCAGCAGTCTTTGTGCACATAGGAAAAGTCATGCGGGTGAGAAGCCTCGGTATAAATACATCTTCATGTCAAAAACTTCTGCGAAAGGTTATCTCAAATTCATCCGCGCTGTGTTCTCAGGAGGAAAACCGTTTAGATGTGATTTCTGCCCCAAAACTTTCCGCAGTAGAAGCCATCTGTCTGTGCACCAAAGGACGCATACGGGCGAGAAACCCTACAAATGCCTTGTTTGTGATAAGAAGTTTTCAGCATCTGGCAGCCTCCAAACTCACAGGCGAACACATACTGGCGAAAAACCTTACAAATGTGTTCACTGCGGAAACAGATTCACCAGCAGCACACATTTACGCCGCCACGTGCGGACACATACTGGAGAAAAGCCGTACAGTTGCCATCTGTGTGGGAAAAGCTTTACAGCAAGTGGTTCTCTGCAAGCTCACAAGCGCATGCACAAGGGAGAGAAGCTTTTCAGCTGTGATGTCTGCAACAAATCCTTCACTCATCGTGTCAGCATGCAAACTCATCGCAGGACTCATACAGGGGAACGGCCCTACAGGTGCACTGTTTGCGGCAAACTCTTTAATGCATTAGGGTCTCTTAAAACTCACTCCCGCATACACACAGGAGAAAGGCCCTATAAATGCAACATTTGTGAAAAAAATTTTGTCATAAGCTCACACCTTCAGCGGCATTTGCGGACACATACAGGGGAAAAACCTCATGTTTGTGACATATGTGGGAAAGAGTTTGCAGTGTCCAACAATCTTCAGACGCATAGACTTACACATACAGGGGAGAGGCCGTACAAGTGTCAGACCTGCGGGAAATGTTTTAGACGAAGCAATCATTTACAGAATCACCGCAGGCTTCACACTGAAGACAAGCCTTTCCACTGCGATGTTTGCGGCAAGACTTTTGTTACAGGGGACAACCTAGAGTCTCACCGACGATCACACTTCACGGAGAAAAAGTTTGAGTGCGAGGTTTGTAAAGCAAGGTTTACATGCCAGTCCCACCTCCAGGTTCACCAGAGGATACACACTGGGGAGAGACCATTCGCCTGCGATATTTGCAGCAAGACATTTAGGCGCAAGAGTCACCTCAAGTCTCATGTGAAATCTCATGGTCGTAGCAGTGTAAGACTAGCGCAACAGACCTCACCTGGCACCTACCTTGAACTGAGGCCTGCAAAAGTGTTGAGCCAAGACCACGAAAACTTTGGCCGTGTTGATGATGAAGCTGGGGTACTGTTAGTGCAGGGGACTGGTGGTGGTGGATTTTGTGATAAAACTACGACAGAGCAGGATTTTCTGTCCTCGAAAACTAATGTGGAAGCGTCAGTTCTACTTCCATCCACTGCTTGCAAATCACACATTACTACTGGTCCAATAGACAAGTCTTCTCCACTTCATAGCAAATGTCTTCCTCAACAAGTAGGCCTAAATAGCACTGACATCAGAAGCAAATCTGGCAACTGCCACGTCTGTGGCAAGGATTTAGGATTGGACGTCTTTTATTTCCGACATTCTCAATATCGGCAGAAGTGTGAAAGCTGTGCTGGCATAGTACAAAGTTGTACAGGTACTAGTATTAGGTTGATTCGTTATGCTGGGCCTACATACAAGGTAAATAGCATAGATGGAGACCAGTATGATGCAAATCCTTCAGAACAAGCTATTGGCCCACAACTCAGGTCAGGACAAATGGGAAAATCTTGTCAAAGTGTAAGATTTAGAGCAAGAGCAGTGCAGGGGATAGGCGAACTCAAAGATCCGCCACCTTCCAACAAGTTAGGCGCTAGGCAAATCAAGGAGAAACTGGAATTGCCAAAGAAGAACAGAGTTTACAACTGTGACCTCTGTGGGAAAGAGTTCACAGCCAGGGGCAGTCTCGTAGCCCACAAACGTTCCCACACGGGTGAAAAACCCTTCAAATGTAATCTCTGTCCCAAGACCTTTACCCACAAGGTCAGTTTAGCCACACACCAGCGATCCCACACAGGTGAAAAACCCTACAGCTGCGACACCTGCGGCAAGCTGTTCAGTTCCCACGGAACGCTACAGACACACAGGAAAACACACACTGGAAACAGGCCTTACAGTTGTGAAGTCTGCGGCAAAGCTTTTGTCAACAGCTCCCATCTCCAACGGCACATGCGCACCCATACAGGAGAAAAACCACATCGCTGCCACATATGCGGAAAAGAATTTGCAGTGTCCAACAACCTTGCAACTCACTTGCGTAGCCACACAGGGTTTAAGCCGCACGAATGCCCGGAATGTGGGAGAGGGTTCAGTCGAAGTTCTCACTTGGCCGCCCATAGGCGAACACACACTGGTGAGAGACCGTATGTGTGTGATGTTTGTAGCAAAGCTTTCAGTACCTCGGGGAACCTGCACACTCACCGCAAAACTCACTGGCGAGGGGCGATGGCACCGGCAACCTCACTGGGTGATGGGCTCAAGCCTAATACTACTGGTGCTATGCCTGGACTTGTGTCTGTCTAAATGTGTTGCGTTCAAACTTTGCTTTTGATTTCAATAAGCTAGCCATGATAATAACTTTCATTATCATGAAAAGATGGACCTTGGTAGTTAACTTGTCCCCGTAGAAAATCGTGGTTGTAACAATTTTTTTTAAGCTCTGCAATTTTTACTGTTTTGTAAAGGAAAATACTGTAAACATGCTTTAGAAAGCTCTCTTTTCTCTGTGGCATAATACAAAGCAAGGAGATAAAAAATGACATTGGAAAAACAAGAATTACATTTATTTACAATTTGTCCTTAAATCATAATTCTCTTCCCTCAAGTCTCCTTTCTTTTTCTGTTTTTTTTTTTTTAACCTTATCTAAAATTGAGTTTGCTGAGACCTGCAAGTTACAAACTTTAAAATGACATGCAATCTTTTTCTCTGTGGCCATCGACTTGATTGCAAAGCAGATACTTTTGTAATAGATGGGTAAATAAGAGGATAAAGATAGCGTCTACTTCGGGATGATGTAACTTTTGCAAGAGACGAAATTGATGATTGCAGTGATGTAGAATTTGATGTAGAGGAGAGTAGAGAAAATGTTCAGACTACATGTACATTATTGGGCCTATATACCTCAAAGTCTACTGGTTCTACAACTAGCTGTACGGGCTAAGGTGGAATTTTCTTTGTTTGATAACCTGCGAAGCAAATTGCCTTTGTCATATTATTAAGTCAAATAAAAATTCATAAGTCATACATGTAATAGCTTGTTGTTATTAAAGTTTATGTGAAATTCTGTGAGGCATATATTTCTACTTGTATGACTTGGCTATATATATACTACATGTATATAGCCATTGCAACTGCTACCTTCTGTGGCCATGTTTTATGCATTATCTAGTGGCACAATCATAGGATGCTACGTCTATCAGTATCTAACTGATTTTACCTTGGCTTGAACAATTTTTAAACCCAACCTGTTGCAGTATACCACGCATACGGTACTTCCAGAACTATGACTTGAAGATGTCTAGTTTTTTAAGAATGTATTGAACTTCAAACCTTTATAATTAATATCAAAGTTTATATTGCCAACAACAAAAGCTTTTCCTTCTTTTTCTAGCACTTCTATTGCTTCAAAAAATTAAACCAAGCCTGATGAATGAGACACAGACCAAATGTCTTGCAACTAGTCTAAATGAGTCCGACATTGAAAATTTTGCATAATAACAGGGACTGCTATTTTGAATGATACTTAAAATCATCCAGTTGATTTAAAGTATTGCCTTGAGAAAAAAAAAGACTTTGAAAAGGAATTTTTACAAAAATTTCTGATATCGAACACATTTGGACTGGCTGTGAGACAAATTTGGTACCTTTTAACCCACACAGTCTTTTTTTTATCCATGAGTCAAACTTTAAGAGATGTGTAAGTATGGGAGTGATCATAAGTGAGAGTGGGATGTGTGTTACAAGATAGTCCTAAAAGTTGAATAAAATAAACCTATTCTGATTTCTGTTTGAATATAATTCCTCTTAATTTGAGAAAATTGCGTTTGAAAATTTGAATCTGCCATTGTCCACTGCTTTTTAAAATGATTGTATCTTTGCAGAGAGGCTGAATTTCGTTGATTTCTTTTGTCAGCTATAATAAACTAAGACTTTCCTATTATGCATGTTATTGCTGATTTTACCAAAATTGGAAATGGAATAAACCAGTTCTCAGACGACGATTAGTCAAACTGCAAAGTTTTGTACAAGTTACTACATGTATGGAAGTAATGGTTTAGAGTGGGATGTGTGTAAGAAGATAGTCAGTTGAAATTTGAATAAAATAAACCTGTTTCTGATTTCTGTTTGAGTATAATTCCTCTTTATTTGAAAATCCTGTCCATTCCCAAGGAATCCAATTTCCCCATCCAGGTTTCCACTTAATGAGTAAGCTATGAAGTAAAAACAGCAGCAAGAGGCAAAAACTGTTTGCAGGTTTGCCTATTCCAAGCTCTATTGCATTGAATTTGAAGAAGCTTAATTGTACAACTAGAGTCATGTGATTTTAACTTGTATGTTCAACACATACAAAGTCTGGGACTTCAATTTTTTTAAAATAAAAATTACAAAGAACAATGTAATGTTTTGAAAATTTTCATTTTTGAACAGTTTTGACTGTGTGCATTGACATATTATTAAGGATTTCAAACAAAAATCAAAGTGATGGGTTCAATATTTACTATTAATGTTAATATGTGGTTTTGTGTCAAATACTCTTAAAGTTATAGGCCTAACTTTATTTAAAAATAAACTTGATTGCTAAACATACTCAGTGCAATGTACATGAGATTATACATTAATGACATAGACATGCCAAGTATAATTTACAGTCCAGTCCAGATATTTTGAACCCAATAGGAACTAAATTGTAACTCATAAAAAGAGGAACAAAATTGGCTGTCTCAATGTAATTTAATTGCTGCCCTAGTTACCCATGGCAAGAAGGGTAGTGAGTGAGAGTGAATATAATTTAAACTTAACAAGTAGGCTATTGGAATTGTCTTAATTCAAATTATTTGGACTCTACTGTGTATGTTTTAAGACTTGAGTTTGCTATTGAATTCAAAGTGTTAGTTTTTACTTTTTAGCAAAAAATATACATCTCTCTAATGCCTTTATTTCATTAACCTAATCAGTGCTAAAGCCAGGGATATAAATCTTGAAAAGATTCAAAATAAAACAAATGGTCAAAAGTACGCAGCTTTTTGTTTTTTGGAGTCACTGAATTTTTTTTTTGTGTTATTCCCTTGGATTGATTACCTTAGGGAGCTTCTCTACTGCCAGAAATAATTTTTTTTAATTATTATGTGGTTATTTGCCCTTATGTCACATTAGCTTGGAAAGATTTAATAAAAAAAAAGAACTAAATTTTTCAGTGCATACCTGATAATTCGACATTCAGAGGCCCAAGGCCCAGGACATTCATGTTGAGTTAAGAGAAAGTCAAATTATAAGTGTTTTTTTACCCACATTGTTTTAAAAGGAATTATATTCTTTCATACCCGCTACAGTTTAAGGAAGACAAGAGTTACTGGTTAGGCAGAAACTCAATGACAGATAAAAATTTCAGCGCTGTAGAGCCTAACCATGTGTGGGGACAGGACAGAATAATTACAGAGGAATCAACTTAAAGGCAACACCTATAAGGGAAACTCTTGCTCAATGTCAACACTTTTTCGCAACTCATTCTGTATATATCTTTATATCTTTGTAATGGTTAAAGTCAAATCTTGTTTAATTAAAGTCAGCACATTTTTTGGTACCAAGGTATTGACTTAATAACTATAAGGATTCCACTAGGTAACAGTTTGATCTGATATGAGAACTTAGTGTCAAATTTAGAAAAAATGAATTGAGTAGCATGTCGATTTGAGTAAAAATATACTAGTAGTTGTAACATTAAATGAGGAAATATGAAGGACTTCAAAAAAAGTAAAATATAAATTTATTTATATTAAGTGGAGTGCACTTTAAGATTGGCTGTGCATGTGCTAAGACTTTTGACAATTTTCACCCTATCAATGTTCATAGAGGTTCAAAATTGCCGTAACCTTTTCAAAGACAGGTTAATCTATACATAACAAGTGGCCATTTTTAGAAAATCATTTGTCTCGCAACCAGGCTTAATGAGTGAAGTCGCAAATTTTGCATGACAAGCTCTTGGTATTTTGGCCACAGCAAGTTACAGTAAATTATAAAAATTTTGTGGAAATAAGTTGATAAATCTCATGGTTTAAAATATAGAGACAAAGAGGAATAAATCTCCATTTCATGTCATTTTTCTCAAAATTAAAGTTTCAGACTTCACACTCATTCACGCTGACTATGAGACATTTATTTGTCTTACAGTTATGACTGGTTGTATGTCAAAAGATTTTAAATTCATTCCTAAAAATTTTTAATTTTTATGTGGGGGTCAAAAGATCTTTTATACAGTCGAGATATTTGTCTGTATACCATTTCACTAAGTTGGTCTATGGTCACTTTGGGATTTATAAAGGATTATAGAACTTATGATTTATTTATGTACAAACATATAACTTAAAAGAAAAAAAAAAAGGTTTTGCGATTCTCTCAGCTCCTTAAAACTGGCTTAAAATAGTTAAATTTTCTGGAACATTTTTCACATGCAAACAAAAAATAGAAAAAGCAAACATAGGGTACCTATAAAACGCTAAGACAGTATGAGTAAAACAGAGAACAGAGAAAAAATTTCATTGATGGATGATAACACATTTATTTAATTTACTGATAAAAATCCAACAGTTTCAGAAATCAAATCACCTGCTTTTGCAAAATTTGCCGTTATCATTTTGAGAATATTTCACACACTCATACACTTTTTTCCATATCACACCAAAAAGACCAATAAAGAGCCTTCATTTACATTACAGTGACGTCATTACATAGATCACACATTCAACTTTTCTTTCATAACATGAAGCAATGTCTTTCATGATAAAAACATAGAAAGCTGTCTGAAAAAAAGTCTCACCATTTTATTTTTCATCAACTTTTCTTCCTTAATTTTTCCAACATAACATTATGTACCAATCATTCTTTCAAAACATCAAATAAAAAAAAAAAATGAAACACTGACATTTAATCAGTCAACTTGAACTTCTAGAAATCACAATGGCTGAAAACATCATGTAGTGTGTATATTCTAGAAGAAAAAAAAAACAAACAAACAAATGAATCACATAGACAATAGAGACACTCTTATTGTAGTAATTTTTGTTGACCTCGACACCTAAGCTGCTCACTTCTCATTCATATCCCCTGCGGAGAGAAGAAAAACAATTAGATAATTTACCAAGGAGTTCAGATAGACAACTAATAGAGCTGATTATTCAAACCAAACCAACCAAGAACCTAAACCTAGCATCATGATACATTTAAAACCGTATTGAAATTCATTAAAAATTCAAAAGCTCAATGCAAAAAAAAAAAAAATACAATTAGAAGAAATTATCAAGGTATTGCACAAATTATGTATCAAAATGAAAATTTGGACTTGTCCATGACTAAAGCATGTAACCAAATAATACATGAGAAGACTCTGACCAGAGACTTTGAAAAAAATTAAATAAGTCCCTATATATCACATAGGGGCCTACACCCTTTCACACAGGAACACATCAAGTGAAAACAGGATATGCATCATGTGAAACAAGCTTAATCTGGCAGAATGAAATTCAATGTTTTTTAAGCAAAAAACACTGGA